>MU745688.1:3288-71895 GCA_026770625.1 Nicotiana glauca
ATTTTGTATTGCATTTTTCATTTTGTATTTTGTATTTTTATTTTCCTTTTCCGATTTTGTATATTTTTCTGATTTTATTAAATTGTTTAACTAACTAAAACTAATTAAATTCTAAAATTTATTTAATAGCTATTTTATAGTAATTTCCGATTAAAACACTAAAAATGCTATTTTTTGATTTTTCCTTAAATTGTTCGAAATGAATTAATACTAAAATTGTAAAATTAAAAATCCTAATGCATATGCATATTTTTATATTTTTAATATGAATTATTATGCAACTAATTAACACAAAAAATGCAACAAATTTTAACAAAATTGTAAAATAATGAAAAATCATTTTGTTTGGATTTTAGGAATAATTTGCTTAGGGCAAAAATCAAGTGCTCACAACTTCGACAAGGTAATATTAGTGTGCGAGAGTACAGTGTGCAGTTTGATTCTTTAGCAAGGTATGCTCCCCATATAGTGGCCGATATGAGAGATAGGGTGCATCAGTTCGTGAATAGGTTGGGACAACATCTGATAAATGAGTGCATGACAACCTCCTTGATGGAGGGCATGGATATTTCCCGTATTCAGGATTATGCCCAGACGCTGAAGGATCGTAAGTGCCAACAAAGGGAAGATGGGGAGCAGGATAGGGGCCAACATAAGATGGAGAGATTCACAAGGTATTCTAGTGACTTCAAAGGTAGTATCAGGCCCCAGTCTTCGAGGAGTGAGGCGCCACTGGTAGCTAGTGCTCATCCATAGTTTCAGAGGCCTCGGTATGATCTCTATATATTCTAGTCCAGGTCAGAATTTACGGGAATTAGGATCGCAATATCATATGGATACTAGTCAGATGAAAGCCTGAACACCCCATTGTGATCAGTGTGGCAATGCCCACTTTGGACTGTGCAATCAAATTTATGATGCGTGCTATTCTCGCGGACAGCCTGGCCATATGATACGGGATTGTCCTAACAGAGGAGGTGGTGGTATGGCTCAACCGACTAGATTTGTGTCTAGTTCTTCCTCATCAGTTCGACATTTAGCACGGGGTTTTCAGCAGTTGACATGTAATGGTGGAGGTAGAGGTACAATGCTAAGTTCGAGAGATACTCAAAATCGAACCTATGCTTTAGCATGTCGATAGGATCTCGAGTCGTCTCTGGACGTTTTTACATGTATATTGTGTGTGTTTTCTTATGATGTATATGCGTTGATTGGTCCGAGATCTACATTATCATGTGTTACACCCTTTGTGGCTAATAAGTTTAGCGTTGAACCTGAATTGATAAGCAAACCACTTGCAGTATCCACTCGGATGGGAGATTCTGTGATTGCTAGAAGGATATATAGATGTTGCACAGTGATGATTTGTAGTCGTCAAAACTCGGCGAATCTATTTGAGTTATAAACGGTTGATTTCGGTATGATAATGGGAATGGATTGGTTGCCTCAGTCTATGCAAATGTTGATTGTCGTACAAATATGGTTAGGTTTCAATTTCCCAGGGAACTCGTCAATGAATGGAAGGGGAGTATTTCTACGCCGAAAGGTAGGTTTATTTCCTATCTTAAGCCAAGGAAGATGATCTCAAAAGGTTACATTTATCATCTCGTTCGTGTTAGGGATGTGGATGCGAAGCCGCCTACTCTACAATCAAACCCCCTTGGTCAATGAATTTTCGGACTTTTTCCCAAATGAACTCCCAGGCCTTCCTCGTGAAAGGGAGATTGAGTTTAGTATTGATGTGTTACCTGACACACAACCGATCTCTATCCCTCCATACAGGATAGCCCCGGCAGAGTTGTAAGAGTTGAAGGCACAATTAAAGGACTTGTTGAAGAAGGGCTTTATTAGTGCTAGCACTTCACCTTGGGGTGCACCATTCTTGTTCGTGTGGAAGAAAGATGAGTCGTTAAGGATGTGTATCGATTTATCGACAGTTGAATAAGGCTACTTTAAAGAATAAGTATCCACTTTCAATGATTGACGACTTGTTTGACCAACTCCAGGGTGCTAAGTATTTCTCCAAATTGACTTACGTTCAGGGTATCATCATGTGAGGGTCAAAAAGAAAGATATTCCGAAGATAGCCTTCCAAACAAGATATGGGCACTTTGAGTTCTTAGTGATGTCGTTCGGGCTAACAAATGCATCAAATTTTTTTATGAATCTCATGAATAGTATATTCAGACCCTATCTTGACATGTTCATGATCGTATTCATTGATGACAGTCTGGTGTATTATCGTTCGGAGGTGGAATATGCGATCCACTTGCGGATAGTATTACAGACCCTTCAGGATCGTAAGTTGTATGCTAAGCTCTCCAAATATAAATTTTAGCTGAACTCAGTAGCATTCCTTGGCCATGTGATATCTGATGAGGGTATTAGTGTCGACACTAAAAAGATCGATCCAGTGAAGAATTGGCCGAGATCTACAACACCGTTAAAAGTCTGCAATTTCCTGGGGCTACCAAGATATTAAAGGAGGTTTGTATAAGGGTTTCCTCTATATCAGCACAATTGACTAAGTAAACACACAAAGCTACCAAGTTCCAGTGGTCTGATGCCCGTGAACTTAGTTTTCAGGAGCTAAAGAATCGATTGACATCCGCGCTAGTGCTCACTCTCCCAGAAGGAACATGAGGTTATGTGGTATATTGTGACGCCTTAGATATAGGTTTGGGGTGCGTATTGATGCAACGTGGGAAGGTGATTTCTTATGCATCAAGACAATTGAAGAAACATGAAAAGAATCACCCGACTCATGATTTGGAATTGGCTGCAGTAATATATGCTTTGAAGATATGACGATCTCGATACCGAATTTTTTCCTCATATTTTTAGTTGTATATATATATATATATATACTTTCAAAATAGTATATTTGCATCATCATTCAATTTATAAACCCATACAAGCATTTTACATAATTTCATAATTTTTGGAAGCCCTAAATTAAAAACTTTCAGCACTTTTATTGTATAACTATTCAATAATTATCCTTTAAATTATTTATTTTATGATCCAAACTTATTACTTAAACCAACATGCATGTTTTTAAATATTTTACTTCATTTTTCATAATTACATTTGCATTTTTAGGCTAATTGCACATAATAGCCTATATACAGTTATAATTACAATATTTATGCCAAAATAACTTTTTATATTTTTATAATGTCAAGTTATTGTTTTTAATCATTTTAGTGCACAAATAATAATTTTATTATTTATTAATTACATTTATAAATTGTTGTTTGATAAAATTTTGCATATTTAAATAATAGCCTTTTCTAACCAATTTTAGACCACATTACTGGCCCAAAACTACCGAAAACTTAGCCCAGTCCGCCACATCCCAATCCAAACTACCCCTTAATCCCCAACCCATTTTCAAAACCAGATCTCCTTAAATCTAAGCCATTGATAAAAAATGATCAACGACTCACAAAACCCCACCCCTTTCCTTATATCTCTTCACCCTAACCCTACTCCCCATTCCCTAAAGTCCTCCGCGTCTAAACTCTCGCTGTATCACCTCTCTATGAAGAAACCTAATCGCCACCCTTTACCAATTCCCTTTCTAATATCGCTAGCCATGGAATTTACCTGTTATTTACTTACCATATCTGTGTTCCTTCTCTACTGGTCACCTTTTTGTGGTATTACATAGTAGTTGTTCTATTTTTGGCAAGTAGATCCCTCCAAAATTGAACCAATGGTTCAAATCCCTGATTTTTGAGCTCGTGAGTCCAAATTTTGTTCATATTCTATCGATATTCGCTTTCCCTTAAAAATTAGGGTTTGAGATTTTTCTGTTTTCCTTACTAATTTTTAATTGCATGTGATGTTCTTTCCTTTCTCGTGTTTGATTGTTGATTTTCCTTGTTTGGATGTTTAATTTCTACTACTATATAAACCCCTCCCCATTCTCCTTTGAAACGAAACTTAATCGATATAATCTCACTAAAAACTTGAGGCTTTGCTCTGTGAATCCCTTTATTATCTTGCTCTTTTTTTTTGTGGTGGCCGGCTGAAAGACAGGGCCATAGAGAATCTACTGTTCGAACTCTTCTGGGTGCAAGCATTGCTCGAGCTTCTTTGAAGTCCTGGGGAACTTTGACGCATCGAGGTTTCTAGGTTCTTGTGGATCTTTTGTTCTTGTTTGTTTTTCGTCTAACTCGTAAGCTACTTGACTCTTGCAGTTTCATCCCTATGTGTACTTGATTTGCGTATGTTCTCACCTTTAAAATTCTTGGCTTAATATGTTTTCTAGGTTACTTTTGTGTACGAGTTTGTTAATTCTACTTTGTTCTAAGTCCGTTAGAGTATGACTCTCCTCCTAATGCTACTAATTCTGTGTTTGGATAAGCCTAACTTGGGTAATCTAAGTGCACGTGTCTAGATGTTTCCCTAATTCATGCTTATTTGTTTTGTCTTTAACCTCTATAGTAAATGCTAGAATGTCTTTGTTAATTATGATATGTTCACTTGCTATTTTGTCACTCAGCATGCCACTTGATCCCTATACCCCATTAGTGACTTATTGAGATCTTAACAGTTACCTCAACCTAATTTTCCATGCCATGCTTGAACCATTTTGTAGCATTTAGATCTTCTCTAGTTGTTTAATCTATTATGACAATCCTAGAATACCCATATGTGATATTTGGTATGAGTTTGTTATCTTACACTGTTCTAGGTCCTTGCAATGTTTGTTCTGCATATACAATGTGTTGGAATTTGTATTAAAACTATTTTCTATCGACTATGATCTTGCTTCTATGCTAATATGTCTTCCAGTCTTTCCATTGTTCATTTTGGTACCCTGTTTCTTCCAGTGTTTATCACAAAACACGTTCCATATCATGTCTAAGTACTGATTAGCATGACCCTATGATGCATGCTTAGCTTAATCTGAACCTCCTAAGCCTCAATTGGTTTAGTGTCATGACTGATAACCTATGCAAACCTATTTCTTTACCCAACTTCTTCTAATATATTGCTATCTATGTGTACTTTGCCATGTGTTGAAATTCTGCTAAACCTGCTGGCCTGTTTGATTAGTTGCTCTCTATGACTATGTCCACTTTAGGTTATAAGTGTGTTCCCCCACTTCTGTCCCTCAGCTATTGTCCATTCTCCCTCATTGTCACTTATGCTATTCTGAACCCCTTATTCTTAGCCAGCTGAAAGACAAGGTTATCAAGGCTCTTGCTACTGACCTCCCTAGTATGAGCACTGCTCGTGGTCCATTTGAGGCCCCTGTGAACTCTGACACATTAGGATTTGGGTCTTTGATCATTTCCCCGATATTGAAACTTGCACTATCCCTAACACTCCACTCTTTCTGCCTATGGTCTACTGAAAATGTAAATTGGTTGGTCAATCTATGGTTGTGTGATCTAACCTAAATTTTTCTATGGATTCTGGGTTGTGTTGATAAATATGATTCTTGGGCATGCTGTATGAGAGTTCTGAAGGCCCAGGCAATGTTGGGTGTTTTCTTTTGGGCCTGCCTTAGGCCCACTATAGCTATTCTATAATATATTTCACTCATTGGGTCTATAATAATAATGTTATAACAATTGGAGTGTTAGTAAAATTGGTAAAATGGGTTTACTTTAATATTTGCATGAAACATGTAGAAATCCTGTCTATAGGTGTTTAATTTGCTCGAACATGCTCTACTACTGTGTGTTAGATAACCTGCCTATATGTGCTTAATTCGTTTAGTATATTCTGTGTATACATGTTTGTTAGATATCATGCCTATAGGAAATAAAGTGACCTATGTTTCAATTGCATTACAGCATATCCGTTAGATACCATGATCATATGATTATATTAGTTTATGTTCTACAAATCTGCTATTTAGAAATCATGCCTACATGGTCTTAATTGGTTAATATGATGTTGTTATAATTATTCACTTAGTATACATGCCTATAGGAGCTAAAACCATTTTCAATCGGTAACAGTAGAAATCCTGCCTATAGGATAATCCCACTTGCTTTTAAGTGCTAATATTAAACTTTCAAACACTATTGCATTGCCACTATTAGAAAGCATGCCTATAGGGTCAAACCGAGTAATTCTGAGTATGTTCAACCGTCATCACTGCTAACTACTGCACCTAGATATCATGTTTATAGGTTTAAACACTTATAATCTGTAATTTTAGTAATCAGTAAGCAATACCAGATTCCCTAAAATATATAGTTATTCGGAAAACATGCCTCTAAAATAGCACCTTGCATCTGAAATTGCCTGCATGTTTGAATCCCAAGATCACGTAGAAATCATGTCTATAGGGATCAATGACTTTAACACGTCTCAATTCTGACACTATCAAATGCCTAATTTGTTTGTGTGCATTTGTTGTCTAAGTATGAAGGCTAACTTGAGCCCTTAACTGCTTTTATATGAAATCCAACTTGTTTTGTATGTCGCCTATTTTTTTCATTTTGAGCAACCTAAGTTAAGTCTTCAACCACCCAAAATAGAGGTCCAAACGCCTCCTGGACCACATGCATGGGACGGTTAGTGCACGCATAAGGCACAATTTAGAATCAACTATTGCGCTTTAGGTAACAACTTAAAGATAGTAATTGGGTAGCAGGAGATAATAGTCTCTGCCCACTGAATAATACGAGTAACACCCCATCTTGAGAGAGTTACAGAGTATTATTTACGTTGCACGGGGTGATCCTTTAGGCTAAAAAATTTAGGACCCCCCATCTTGTCCTTAAGTCAATTATTCGTGTTTAATAAAACTTCCCAAACTTCTTGCTTTATTTTATTTATCTGACTAATTCATATAATTCGAGTTCGGATGGGACCCATAGTTGTGGACCTCGAAGAGTTCCTAGCACCTTCTCTTCGAGGTAATATAAGATCTTACCCGATCTTTGGTGACGCAAACTAGTTAAACCCGAGTTACTTGTAAATAGGTGCCCTATCGCACCTTAAAAATCGTTTGGTGGTGACTCTTCCCTTTTAATATCTTCCTTAAAAGAGTTGACTTGTGTCGAAACCCAATTTTGCGAGAAAAAGGGGCCCGACAAGCGACAATACTTATATGGCATCGATGTTGAGATCTACACATATCACAACAATTTACAATACATCTTCAAGTGAAAGGAGTTAAATTTGTGGCAGTGTAGGTGGCTAAAATTACTGAAAGACTACGATGTCGAGATATTGTACCATCCCGGTAAAGCCAATGTTGTGGCAGACTCTCTCAGCAGTAAGTCAATGGGAAGCTTAGTACATATGGAGGCAGGTAGACAAGGGTTGACTAAAAAGCTTCATCAACTGGACAATATGAGAATCAGATTGTTAGACTCTGATGACGGAGGTGTTATTGTACAGAATACATCAGAATCATCTTTGGTAGACAAGGTAAAAGCACGGAAATATGAAGATCCTACCTTAGTATGATTGAGAGAGGGCATTCAATAGCATAATATTACAAATTTCGATATCGGAGGAGATGAGGCACTACGATACCAAAGACGATTATGTGTGCCTAATATGGCATGGTTGCGAGAGAAGATTATGATTGAGATTCATGAATCCCGATATTCCATCCATCCGGGATTGACAAATATGTATCATGGTGTTAAGGAGTTGTATTAGTGGGATAAAATGAAGAAGTCTATTGCAGAATTTATAGCCCAGTTTTCTAATCGTCAACAAGTAAAGATTGCACATCAGAAACCCGATGGATTGATTCAAAATATAGATATTCCGACCTGTAAATGGGAGGTGATCAGTATGGACTTCATTATTGGATTGCCTCGCTCTATCATAAGTTTGACTCCATCTGGGTGATAGTTGATGGACTTATAAAATTTGCCATTTTCTGCCAGTTAAAACTACTTACACGGCTGAAGATTATGCGAGGCTATATATCAAGGAGATTGTTAGGCTTCATGGTGTACCGTTATATATTATATCAGACCGAAGATCTATATTTACAACTAACTTTTGGAGGTCTTTTCAGAAAGGTTTAGGCACACAAGTGAATCTCAGCACTGCATTCCATCTGCAGACTGACGGACAGGCTAAACGTACCATTATGTCACTTGAAGATATGCTATGAGCATGTGTTGTAGATTTTAAGGGGAATTGGGATAACCATTTGCCACTCATAGAATTCGCCAACAATAATAGCTACCATTCCAGTATTAAAATGGCCCCATACGAGGCACTGTACGAGAGAGTTGTAGATCACTAGTTGGATGGTTCGAAGTCAGTGAAACATATTATATGGGACATATTTTATTCACTAGGCAATTAAGAAGGTGAAAGTGCTGTAAGAATGACTGAGGACGACGCAAAGCAGGCAAAAGTCTTATTATGATGTTCGACATCGTGATCTGTTGTTTGAGGTTGGTGATTGGGTTTTCCTAAGGATATCACTGATGCGATGAAGGGTGTTATGCATTTTGGGAATAAGGGTAAGCTAAGTCTGCGGTATATCCGGTTGTACAAGATTCTTTGACAAATTGGACAGGTTGCTTATGAGCTAGAATTACCATCCGAATTGGAATTTGTCCACCCAATATTCAATGTATCTATGTTAAGGAAATGTATTGGAGACTTTTCTCGAGTCGTCCCTATCAAATATGTACAAGTTACAGAGGATCTATCATATGAAGAAGTGCCAGTGGCTATATTAGATCGATAAGTTTGTAAGCTGAGAACAAAGGTTGTAGCAAAGGATTGTGGAGGAATAAGAATACAAAAAAATGACATGGGAATCAAAAGAGGGGATGAAGTCTAAATACCCTTACCTATTCCAGATTGAAGATAATGAGGATGTTGGAGGAACGAAGGATGCAATGGAAACTAAAACGGCTCTATGAGGTAAGCAATAGCTTTAGAATACTCTTTCTTATTACAAAGTAGGGATATGCAGATATCGTACGTATCCATAATGCTTTGTATAACCTTGTGAGGCCATAGGTTGCCATAGGTTGGGTTTAACTACTTGCAAGTTTGGCTAGTGTCCATTTTATAGGGGAAACCCAACCGGAAATTTCCGTCAGAATCCACGATGAGTTAGACTCCCCATAAACCCTTACATTCGAGGACGAATATTCCTAAGGGGATGATGTTACAAACCATATTCACATATGTTAGATCACACCATAAGTTAGTCGACATAAATTCGAGAAGATATTATCTTTGAGATGATAACAAGTTAATCATATTGGTCTTAAATGATACAAGGGCGTATAAGAATGGGTAACAAGTGTTAGAAGTTAAATGAATCAAGGATGTTATGACTTGTATTTTCGGGTAAAACTAGAGGTGATTAATATTCTAAGGAGGTCATGTTTAAGTTATTTGAATCATATAATATCCGTATCATAACTCTTAAAGTCAAACGAGTTATGAAACAAAAGTCGACAAAAGTTATTGTAACTTACGTTCATAATTTTACTTAAACTTTAGGTCAAATATTACTAATATTTTCTCCTAATTTACTTGGAATTATGGGGGTAATATATCAACCAAATTGAAGACCTATTAGTCTAGTTTCCATGATATTAAACCGTTCTTCGATACGACATCAGAGTAGAGAGATATTCGGGTTTTTGCGAGACTGCACAAGCAGCTCTCTATGGGACCCACATAGGTGGTTGAGATATAGTGATATATATGAGACGACTTAAGCCCATTTTAACTCATTATTTTTCACTCTCTTAAGAACCTAGACACCTAAAATCTCTCTCTCAAGGTTCTCTCATGATCCAAGATCCAAACAAAGGGCAAACAACACAAATCAAGTGTCGGAAATCCCGTGGCGCTAGTAACTTTCTTGTTCTTCTTATTGTTGCTGATTTTTATGTGGCTAAAGCTCGTGTGGGAGGTTTTTAAGTGTTTTAAGTTATGTAAATTAATCTCTTAAGTTTTTAATATCAACCCTAGGTGATTTCAATTCTTCCTAAGTGATTCTAGTCCCGAAAAACCCGAATTGATTGCTAGTTCCGCTTTTTTGTTCTTTTGCCAGCATTGGAAGGATATTTCGTAGTGAATTAAGGTCAAATTGGAGTTGTTATATATATATTTAAAGGTAATTAAACTCTTAATATTCATGTATTTAAGATTATCCAAGTTGCGACTAAGTCGTTGAAGCTATAACTTGTGAGATATCTATCCAAAGGCTTGTTAGTAATATTGTTGGTTGGTAGACTATTTTGGGAGGTTTAATATGATTATTTTGATGGTGTTTAGGTTTTTTAGTGACTGTTTTAAATTTTGGGAAGTTATATAAATAGGGGAGGTGCTTTCTGTTTCATCGTAAAATAGGTTGCGGTCGATATTTAATAGTTACGACGCTTAGACGATACGTTAGTATCATTTCTCTTATTGTAGACTAAGGAATCATGACATTTGCATAGCTTGAGGTTGGGCATTATATACAAGGTATGTGATGCTATAACTTTTCCTCTTTTTCACGACTTCTATTACACATAATATAATAAATGATCTTCTAAAGATACTCCACTCTTAGAAGCTAGCAGTACTTACATTATTTTCCTTCTTGTAGAATGATTGATGTTGATGTAGCTTCTATTATTCTTATATTATTAATGTTGTTGGTACGTTCTGATTCTTATAAGATGCTGAGTTATAGTATCCATGAACTGAAACATACGGCCCATGCCCTCCTGAAATCCTGGTGCTGTCATAAAGTCTGTCGGTGTAGGCTCAGTTGCGGGCACCTCGCCCTGCTCCTCGATAATAGGATCTCCCACAGGATCTGCTGGTGGTGCTACTATAATAGCTTTGGGACGCCCTCGTCCCCTACCACGGGCCGGTGCCCTCTCCCGGCCTCTGCCTCGGCCTCACTCAATGGTGGGAGCAGCTCCGCCCGGGTCTTGAACATCAGCCATGCGTGTCCTCACCATCTATGAGGGAATAGAAGAGGAAATTTTTGTACAACAACCACTGCACGATACGAAATGAATAAAGAGTAGTTTTTCCTAATAACCTATAGCCTCTTGAAGATAAATACAGGCGTCTCCATACCGATCTACAAGACTCTATTAGGTTTGCCCATGACTTGTGAGACCTACGTGAACCTAGTGCTCTGATACCATGTTGTCACGATCCATTTTTCACAATAGGTCATGATGGCGCTCAACACCATTGTCAGACCAGCCAACGCGGAAACATAATTAAGTTCTCATTTTACTTTTACCCAAAAAATAAGTATAACAGATTCTCAAATTAAAGTTAAGACCAGAAGCAATCAATAATATATAAAAATGATTATACAACCCCAAAAATAATGTCTACGAACGTGTGTGCCAAGACCTGGTGTCACAAGTAATAGGCAACTAGTAGAATATACAAAAGAATAACCCTATCCTATTGTCTAAGATAGAATAGACAACAAAAGTAAGAAAAGACTCCATCCAGCTGCTGAACGGCATAGGAAGGGAGCAGCTCACCGTGGAAGTCTCGGTCAATGTTTCAGGGGTGCGCACCAGACTGATAGCCAAATGTACCTGCCTCAGATCCTGTAGAATTAAGTATAAAAGTGTAGTATGAGTACATAAACAATATGTACCCAGTATGTATCTCGTCTAATCTCGAAGAAGTAGAGACGAGAGGTCGACTTCATACTTACTAGGGTTAAATTATATAATAAGGTGCTATGCTAAGCATGAGAATCATAAATAATCAACAATTTATAGCGAGAGGTAAAAGTCCTATTCTTAACAATATTTCAATTAGTTATTTACATTTCGAAATACTTTGCAAAACAGTCATGTACAAGATTTCACATAGATATCATGCGCACATTATGCCGAGGTCGACGGCACGGTCCAACAGAAAATAAACTGTGCACTTCCAGAGGATCGAATGGCGCGAACCATAGATGCATCTATTCGTACCGAGGCGATCGGCTCGATCCACAAATATCAAGAAATATCAAGAATACGTGCATTTATATTCAAATAAATTCATACAAGGTTTCAACAAGTATACGTGTTCACCTTTATTCCTTTCCAAGTCTGTAGCACATCTTAAGAAATCACATTAGAAAGAACATATAGAGATATTCACAAATGTGGCATGATGTGGGTCCTAGACTACCCGAACAATTAACAAAATAGTAGCTACGCACGGACTCTCGTCACCTAGTGCGCACGTAGTCCCCGCATTTAGTAGCGATTACTCAATTATTATACCTATGGGAACAATTCCCTCTTACAAGGTTAGAAAGGAGACTCACCTCGCTCCAAAGTGCACTTCCGAATGCCAAGAACAAGTCCAAGCCCTCAATTCAGAGCCGAACAATCCCAAACTAGTTAAATAAAGTAAGAACTAGTTAATATAGATTCACAAGATCGAATTCTAGCTATTTAAGCAATTTCTCAACCATTAACACAAGTTTCCTAAATTTCGACCCCGGGCCCACGTGCCCGGATTCCGAGATTTTTCGAAGGAAGTTGTTCTGTACAACCTAAGGATCAATAATATATGGTTTCTAATTCATTTCATAACGAATTTCGTGGTTAAATGTAAGTTTTATTAAAACACTAGGTTTTTGCTCTAACCCCATGATTTCACCTTAATACTAGTGTTTAATCTGCCTAAGACAATGATATTAAACTAGAAATAGGTAGCACACACTTGCCTCAAGATGCTAAGTGAAGTACTTCTCTCAAAAGCTCCCAAATCGCCCAATGGAGGAGTGAAAATGTGATAAAAATGACTTTGAGCCCATATTAAATGAACCTCACTGTCCAGCGATTTCTGCATCTGAGGTCAGGGGACCGCATCTGCGAGGAAAGGGCCGCATCTGCGAAAAATGGTCCAAAGAGCTGGGACCGCATCTGCGGTCTCCAGGCCGCATCTGCGGAGCCACTTCTGAGGCTTGGGAGCCGTATCTGCGGTTCCTGGCCTAGCCCGCCCTGGGCCGCTTCTGCGATGGGAGGACCGCATCTGCGGTCTCGCACCTGCGGTCCAAGAACCGCAGATGCGGTTATGACAAAAGCAACAACCTTCAGCCCTTCTCAAATTTTCCACTTCACTCGAGCCTCGTCCGATTGACACTCGGGGCTCCCGGGCCCCGCCCAAACATACGGGCAAGTCTGAAATTACGAAACGGACCTACTCGAACCTTCGAAATGCCCGAAACAACGCTAAATCTAAGAGTCACCCCCTAAAATCAATTGAATCAAACATTTGAACTTCAAGTTCTTAATTTTCCTCCAACGGGCCAAAACGCCCTTAAACTACTTGGATTGACGCCAAATTTTGCGGGTAGGTCTTAAATGATATTTCAGACTTGTACCGGGCTTTAAAACCAACATACGAGCTCGATACCCATGAAATCAATCATTAGTTAGTTTCTTTAAATCCTTAATATTTAGATTAACAATTTCTAATAAAAATTCATTACTCGGGCTAGGGACCTCCGAATTCGATTCCGGGCATACATCCAGGTCCCATATTTTTCGCGGACCCTCCGGAAGCGTCAAAACACAAATTCGAGCCCGTTTGCCTAAAATATTGACCAAAGTAAAACTTAGCCTTTTAAGAAAATCCTAAAGTTAAATGTGTTTGTTTCAATCCAAACTCTTCTAAATTCCGAACCAACTATCCTCGCAGGTCGTAAATTCGTTAAAGCGAGCACGAAGAGTTTTATTTGGGGGAATGGGGTTCTAAAAAGGCAAACGACCGATTGGGTCGTTACAAATCGTCTCAACCAAACTCCATAGCTCAAAAATATGCTAAAATTTGCGAAACGTTCGAAATAGATTACTTTATATTAACTGGACAAATAAATGAACAGCGATCGCGGAAATAAAATCGCGATTGAGAAGAAGAAAAATGCACTGCCCCAGAAATACAGTACGCGATCGCGTACAAACATTTGTGATCGCGGTGAACAAACAACACTGCCTCCACAAATACTCTATGCGATCGTCAATTAAACCATGCGAACGCGAAGCACACATGCTCCCACACTACACGAGCGCGTCACCTCTTATGGGAACATGTTGAAGAAATTCCACTTCCCAACTGCCCAGTCTCAACACTATGCGAACGCAACCTCCATTGTGCGAATGCGTACAATATCCACACCAAGCTATGCGATCATATCCATCAAATTGCGATACATTTAAGAAACTGCCCAGCTCAAATCTTTCTTCTACGCGATCGCAAAGAACACTTTTGTGCACCAGACTTCAGTAGAAACCAGCAATGCAATATGAAGAAGAAATGATCCGAAATCGATCCGAAACACGCTCGAGCTCCTCAAGACCACGTCCGAACATTCCAACAAGTCCCATAACATACACAAATCTACTCGAGGCCTCAAATCACGAATAACAACATCAAAATCTCGAATCGCTCTTCAAATCGAACTTAATGAACTTTGAATTTTTCAACTTCCAAAACTCGTACCGAAACATATCAAATCAACCCGGAATGAACTCAAATTTTTCGCACAAGTCCCAATTGACATAACTAAGCTATTCAAATTCCCTAACAATACGATCCCGATTTCATCAAAGTCAACTCCCAGTCAAACATATGAACATTCCAAACCTTCAAATTTCTAACTTTCGCCAATTAGTGCCGAACCCTTCTAGAAATATCCAAATACTAAAAAGTCAAATTCAGTCAACTCTTCCAACTTAAAGCTTCAAACATGGAATTCATTCTTTCAAATCAAATTCCGGGTTATCCAAAAATCGAAACCAACTATACACACAAGTCATAATACATCATATGGAGCTACTCATGCCCTCAAACCATCAAGCGAAGTCAAATTCTTAAAATGACTAGTTGGATCGTTACACAAGAAATATAAAGTAAGAGCAGATCTAGCATTTAGTGACTTTTTGCTTCGTATCGGAAACGAAAAAGATCATCTAATAAAAGATGATTTGTTCTTCAACCCTTGATTATCAATCCCAATGATAATAATAGTGCATTTAATGAGAAAAATATTTCTATCATTAGATTAAAATACAATTTGTGTAAACTTCATGATATAGAAATTAAAAAGCTATCTTAGCTAGTAAAAATGAATATATTGATAAACTAAATAAAAGGGTGATTGCGAAAATTTATTGTTAAAGTAAAATATTTTTCAGTTTTTGACTCAGCAGAAGATGATACCAACAATTACTACCAAGAAGAATACTTAAATACCAAATGGCCTTCTACCGCACAGGTTTGTTGTCAAGTTTTTATTTTTTATTTTTACGTATGATAGTGTTGTTGTATATATAATTGACTAAGTTAAAATTGATCTTCCATTGCACATAGATTGATTTTTTTTAAAAAAAAGTATGCCCGTCATGCTGTTGAAAAACTTAGACCCACCAAATAGCTTATGTAATAGCATATAGATGGTATATAGAAGTTTTGGCAATAACGGCATACATGCAAAAATTATGATTCTGGCTAATGTACTTCTAAGTATATTTTTATCCCCCAATTCAACTTTCCTCTTCCGAAGCTAAAGAATATCCTTTTAAATTTGTGTGAAAATAATTTTCGGTATACTTATGTTTTACAATTATAATAAGTAAAGCACAATGACAAACATCCTAAGTATTGGACTATATTTATCGCAATATATTTTCTTGCACGAACAACTATATGTTCTTTCATGTTGAGTTCACGTATTATGCTAATGTTATAATATTTTTTGATTTTTAGATGATTTAAATGTTTAAATCATCGCGTGCCATTATTTACGTGCAACACACGTTCATAAGTACTAGTGCTTATAAACGTGTATTTCGAAATTTAGAATTTAAATGAGCAAAATGAAGTTAGAATTTAAATTTACTTTGACATAGGGCTGGACATATATCAGGTATAACTAATAAATCGAACCGATAAAATACTATTGGGTTATTGGTATTGAGTTATTGGGTAAATAATTCGATAACGGTTTAATGTTATTTGACTAATGGGTTATCGGTTCGGGTCTCGATTTGCCCAATTTTATTAACGGTTTAACCGATAGCCCAATAAGCTTTATCAAAATTATAATTTTACCCAAGTATATAAAATCACCTTATGGCTTCATTCTCTCAATTCTCTCGGTAGTTACTCTTCATCTTCTTACCTTAATTCTTAGAGTAAGTTTTAAACTCTTCTGAATTTCTCATTTTAATTTTTCAATTAAGATTTTTAGTTTTAAACTTTAAAGAATTAATTGTTCAGATTTTTAGTTTTTGTATTTGTTTCTTTTGATGCACTGATTCTTTAGTATTTATAAGATTATGATTTTATTATTTTTTTCTATGAATTATGCCCGCCCACAGTGAGATAGTTAGTAAGATTTGATTGTTGAATGTCTTATCCCTTACTCCTATTAACTTATAACTTTGAAAATTGAGATTTTCAAATGCAAAGAAAGTTTTATTTTTCTAAGTTGAAATTTAATGCCTCTTCTCTTAAGAACAAAAATTCAATTCCTTTCTCTTAATAGTATGGTCACGATTTCTAAAATAAAAACATGAATTTTCTGGATAGTTTTTATTTTTATCGGGTAAATCGATAACCGAACCGATAAGGATTGATAACCGATTAACCGATACCCGATACCTGATATCTTATCGGTTCGGTTATAGGTTTAGTATATTTATAAACCTATAATCGATATGGAGAACCGATAATATTCACAACCGAACCAAACCGACTAATACCCACGGCTACTTTAACATCTTAAGTTCAATCTCCATTTTCTGTATTTCGTGAAATTCAAAGTGAAAGCTCGCATGTCCTGTTTTCATGCACAGAATCCTTAAATTAACCCTCTTCTAATTATTTCATACTACTAAAATTAATTTTTGGCAATATAAGGTACCGGTTACATATATAACAACTAATTTTTCCATAAAAGGTGACTGTCCGGTGGCATGCCCGGCAGGTCCACAGGAAAAACATCGGGAAACTCTCTGACAACTGGAACAAAATCAATGCTAGGAGTCTCAGCTTCCATATCCCTCACGAATGCCAAATATGAAAGACAACCCTTCCCAACCATACGTTGGGCCTTTAGGAATGAAATCACCCTGCTAGGAACATAGTCAATCACACCACGCCACTCGATCCTCGGTACACCCGGTATAGCTAGAGTGACTATCTTAGCATAATGGTCCAGAATAGCATGACACGGAGATAACCAGTCCATGCCCAAAATAACATTAAAATCCACCATGCTCAATAGCAATAGATCAACTCGGGTCTCCAGACCCCCAATAGTCACCAAACACGACCGATACACATGGTCTACAATAATAGTATCGCCCACCGGTGTAGATACATGAACAGGTAAAGCAAGAAACCCTCGGGTCATACCCAAATGATGAGCAAAATATAAGGACACATAAGAATCGGTGGAACCAGGATCAAATAAGACTGAGGCATCCCTGTGGCAGACTGAAATAATACCTATAATGACAGCATCTGAAGCAATGGCATCTGTCCTGCCCTAAAGAGCATAAAAGCGAGCCTGACCACCGCCCGATCGACCTGCGCCTCTGGGGCGACCCCTGGCTGCCTGACCCTCACCCCTAGCTGGCGGGGCAGGTGCTGAAGAAATTGGACCAGAAGACGAGGGCTGACCCCTCTGCTGAGATGAGTTAGCAGCACGACGAGGACACTTCCTCCATATATGCCCAAACTCTTCGCACTCATAACAACTCCCGGGTGCTGGAGAATGGGACTGAAGGGAACCCTTCGCGCCGGCGTGACTGGCTGACGCACTCGGCCTAGAAGAACTCTGAACAGATGGGGCTCGAGATGAACTCTGTGGTGGAAGAGCGCTGAGTGAAGGCTGACTCTACTGAGAACCATGATAACCATGACTTGAATATGCTCCACGATACTCGAAATGGGCCGACTGAGCGGGCCTGAAAGAACGACCCCGACTCTGCTGGAACTGGCCCCTCGAAGGAGCGCTGCTGAAACTGCCAGAACCTCGAGGCCTCTTGGCCTCCCTCTCATCTCGATCCTGACAGCGAACCAACTCAATATCTCGAGCTATATCCACTACCTCCCCAAATGAAGCACCCAACACTCTCTCTCTAGTCATAAGGACATGGAAATGATAGTTAAGGCCATCCACAAATCTCCTGATCCGCTTACGATTAGAAGGAACCAGCCAAACTGCATGATGAGCCAACTCTGAGAACCTCATCTCATACTGAGACACAGTCATATCTCCCTGTCGTAGCCACTCAAACTGGCTATGCAGCTCCTCCCTACGGGACCGCGGTACATACTTCTCCAAGAAGAGAGAGGAGAACTCCTGCCAAGACGAAGGTGCTGCACCAGACGGCCTACACTGCTCATACGCCTCCCACCAAGTGAAGGCAGCTCCAGTAAATTGAAAAGTAGTAAAAGCCACACCGCTAGACTCAAGGATCCCCGCTGTACGGAGCATACGTGTGTCAAGAAAACCCTGGACATCCTCGCCCTCAGCTCCACTAAATGTCGGAGGCTGGAGTATACCAAACCTCTCGAGGCGACGATGCTCGTCTACGGGCATAACTGGAACCCTGAACTCCTGCACTGGAGCAACTAACTGAGTTGGAGGTGCCTCTGGAGTCTGTAACCTCTGCACTACCTGCTCCGGTGTGCGAGTAGCGGGGGTCTAATTGCCTCCCCCGGCCTGTGATGTAGCTTCTGCTGCTGTGGTGGCTGAAACCACCTGAGCCAGGCCCGTGCAAATTGTCAATATCTGGGCCAATGTCTCCTGAAGACCCGGAATCACAATGGGCACGGCTGGCGCCTGAAGTGGTGCTGCTGGAGCCTGGTCCTGAGCTGGGGCAACTAGAGGATCCACTGGTGCTGCCCCTGCTGCTCTGCTTCTACCACGACCACGACCGCGCCCACGGCCTCTGGTAGACTCAGTAGGTGGTATTGGTGGTCATCCGTCACGTCCGGTAGCTTGTGTCCTCACCATCTGTGAGAGAATAGAACAAAGAGAAGTTTAGTACTCGGATCAACAAGTTCGCACGACAAAATTTCAAGAATGTGAAGTTTTCCTAAAAGGTTCTGCAGCCTCTGGAGGATAAGTACGGACATATCCGTACCGATCCGCGAGACTCTACTAAACCAGCTCATGACTCGCGAGACCTAGTAACCTAGGCTCTGATATCAACTTGTCACGACCCAATTCCTAACCCTAATCGTGATGGCGCCTCTCGTGAAGATAAGGCCAGCCAGAACAACGTGAATACCTCTTTTAGAAATTATTAAGCTTTTAGCAAATCCAAAACAAGTGTAAACTGTTATAAAGTTTGGAAATAACAATACCAACACACGATACCAACCCGACACGGGCCAAACTGGGGTGTCACAAGTCATGAGCTACTACAGAGTTTAAAATAAGTCTACAAAATGTAAAGTCTGATACAATGGTCTGAAGGAAACTCAAAGACATGAAATAGGAGAGATAAGGGCTGCGGACATCAACAGCTACCTCGTCGCTCCGACTAGCCTCCTGATCTGGGGAGAATCAGTGCTCAGGGGTAAACTCTGCAATGCCTGTATCTGCACACATGGTGCAGGGAGTAATGTGAGTACTTCGACCCGGTGAGTAATAACAACAAATAATAACTGAAGATAAGAAATAACATAACTTGCACAAAACAATTCTATATCAAGCAGTAAAACAGTAGAACAGTACCGGATAAAATGAAATCCCCCTTTTTAAATAAATCCAATAAATCAGGTAAAACAACAAGTAAATTGTGAGTAGAAATCTACCCCTCGGGCCCAGTATCAATCCCTCAGAACAGTATCAGCCCCTCGGGCTCCATATCACATCACTCAGAACAGTATCAGCCCCTCGAGCTCAGTATCACATCACATGGGTACCCGCGCTCACTCGGGTGTAGAGACTCTGGGAGGGGCACCATACGGCCCAAGCGCAATATCAAGCCACCTCGTGGCATATAAAACAAGTCCTGAAAGCCTTCTCACATCACACTCGAAGCCTGAAAGCCTCCTCATGTATCACTCGAGGCGTGAAAGCCTCCTCACAATAAACTCGAGGCCTGAAAGCCTGCTCACATCACGCTCAAGGCCTGAAAGCCTCACTCCGTCCAGAAAAATATCATAAGCCCTTCGGGCATCAATAAAATAATAGTTCTCAGCCCATACAACAGTGAAATATCAGTAAAGTCTCAAAATTTAATTAAAGCAGTTGAGTTTTCAAAACAGTATAATCATTAGCACTGAGTTCAAATAACGTGTCAAAATAGTGAGGAAGTAGTGATAACAATCCCCGAAGGATTCAAATAATTGGCATTAAGCCCAAAACATGGCAATAAGCCCAAATCATGAGGATAATCAAATCAACTTAGTCAAATACGCTGTAAAATATCAAACGGAATGGACCAAGTCACAATTCCCAGTAGTAAACAACCCCGCGCTCTCCACTAAGCGCATATTTCACTTCAATATACACTACGTTGTGCAAATTCGGGGTTTCAAACCCTCGATATATCATTTACTATCATTACTCACCTCAAGCCGGCTAAAATCCTAACTCGCTATGCCCTTGCCTCGCAAATCGACCTCCTCGCGCGTCGAATCTGATCAAAACCACAACGAATACGTTACAATAGGCTAAGGGAACATAACCCAATCGAAAAGACTCAAAAAATATCGAAAATCACAAAATTTGCAAAACCAGATCCCCGGGCCCGCTTCTCGAAAAATCAAAAAATTAACATCACCGGATTTCTTATCTCGCCACGAGTCTATACATATCAAAATTACCAAAATCGGAGTACATTTGACCCGTTAAATTCCACTTTGAAATACCAAATTTCCTAGCCCTAGCTTTATCCTCTTTTGATGAATTTTTATAAATTTCTATGTTAATTCTACCATTAAATCATATATTTAGGTCATAGAACTCACCTCCAATCACACCCAGTCGGAATCACCTTCAATTTTCATTCAAAAGCTCTTAAGGTTGCTCAAAAATGGTGAAAATAAGACTTGGTTCGCGGATGAAATGTTTAATAAAACCCTTATGCCCAGACTTATTTTCTTCTATGCGAACGCGAGGGACCTCCTGCGTTCACGATGCTCAAAAATCCATCAACCCAAAAATGCCCTTCGCGAACGCGGTCCAGGTCCCGCGAACGCGAAGCTTACTGACAACTCACTACGCGAACACGACATAACGGGCACGAACTCGAAGGCTAAAAAAAATCCCTCGACTCAATTCCTTATACGCGTTCGCGGCTACAGCCACGCGAACGCGGTGCCCACTCAGCTAACCCTCCGCAAATGCGGACCTACACACGCGAACGCGAAGAGTAATTCTTCAGCCTCCCAAGTTCCTTCTTCGCGAACGCGTGACCCTTTACGCGAACGCAAAGGGTAAATTCTCTGCAACACATAACTAGAAAACCTACAATCTTCAAATGCCAAAATTGGTCCGATTGACCCTCCGAAATCACCCCGAAGCCCCCGGGACCTCAATCAAAAGCACCAACACATCCTAAAATATCATTCAAACTTGTTCCAATCGTCAAAACACATCTAACAACGCTAAAACCATCAAATCACATCGGATTCAAACCTAAGTTTCTCAAAAACTTTCGAAATACGCATTTGATAAAAAAACCCGACCAAAACACCTCTGAATGATCTAAAATTTTGCACACACATCCAAAATCACCTAACGAAGCTATAAAAATTCTCAGAATTCCATTTCGACCCTCGGATCAATTCTCACCTATCAATCAGATTTCGCCAAAATACTAATTTCGCCAATTCAAGCCTAATTCTACATCGGACCTCCAAAATCAATTCCGATCACATTACTAAGTCACAAACCATCCCCCGAAGCTAACCAAATCACCGGAAATTACATCCAAATCCTCTAACTCAATAGTCAACATCCGATTGACTTTTTCAAAACAAGCCTTCCTTTAAGAGACTAAGTGTCTCATTTCCATCTAAAACCAATCCAATTCAACTCATTCATCCAAGACTCCTATAATGAAACATAAGGAAGCAGAAAATGGGGGAAACGGGGCGGTAACTCGCGTGAGACGGGCCGGGTCATCACACCCTACCTACACAAGTTTTGTTTACAAAATATATACATTCCACCTTAAAAGGCTCTCAATCCATTATTACTGCCTTCAATTAAGGGATTTAATTACACCATTTAACTTTCTTTTTTTTTCTCTTCTTCTCTTTCATTATTCTGATGCACTATACTGATATGTTCCTGATGCTGGACTTCACCATTGGTAATCACTGCTTCTTCAGCCTAAGATTTTGCTCATCTCCTCTGTAATTTACATTATGAGTCTTGTAGTGCACCTCCTAAGCTTAGGAGTGGATGTGTTTGGTTGTAGTGAAGTCAGTTGTGGTTGTGCAATAACGATGGGTCATAGCGATTAGTGATTGTATGGTGATAACGAACGAAATCATGGTAAAAGACTGCTTTCACTAAAATCTTAAACTGGACAACCTCTTAAATACGTTTTATTTCATGAATATGAACTACCTCACAAAATTCTTCACTAACTAGACTTGTGTGCAAGTAGTATTTCTAGAGAGAAAAAAAAAAGATTATTTTTAAAATCCTTGATATTGATATGATGTGCACTAATTCAATTCAAGATATTCATATCTAAAGCAATTTTGAGATATTAGCATTGTGGACGAAGGTAGTTCCAATTATTTTATTTTAAGTTCAATTAAAATACTTTATCATGGCTAATTTACTGCTAAGGGTCTTGATCTTAAGGATGTAGTAGTTCTCTCATGCACCTTTAATCTTCTTGAATAAGTAATATTAATTTCAGATTCAAAGAGTAATTAGCTCTCTACTTGAGCTCAGAATATCTAAGGAAACAACTCCTCGGTTCAAAAATATAAAGAGATCAAACATGTAGTTCTCTATTTTCAGACAATTCACACGTAAAGTTAAATCTGCATTGGATTGATGATCCACCCAATTTGTACAGTAGAAGTTTTTCCTAAAGAAAAAATGTTTATGTGCAAGTCTTTAAAGATATCCAGTTAAATACAACTATACTAACATACAACTTAAATGTAAAATTTATACAATATGTCTTTTGCATATTTTATATCTGATTTATACATAGTAAAAATAAATTTCATACAACTAATTATATATTATACAATTTATCTACAACTTTCACACTTTATTTCTATCCAGTTAAATACAATTACAATAACATACAACTTAAATAAAAATTTTATACAAAATTTATACAATATGCCTTTTGTATATTTTGTATCTGATTTATACATAGTAAAAATAAATTTCATACAACTAATTATATATTATACAACTTATCTATAATTTTTATACGTTATTTCTACTCAGTTATATACAACTACAATATCATACAACTTAAATATAATTTTTATACAATGTTGTTCAACTTTCATACAATAGTTAAATAAATAAAAGAAAAATATATAAACAACAAAATACAATTTTTCTATAATTCTTTTATAATTTTACTATAATTTCGTAAATATAACGTATACCATGTCGTCTTCTTCTTCTTCTTCGAGTTTCAAACTGATATTCAGCCAATTAAGTCTAATCTTCACCAAAAACCCCTCAAAATTGAGATATAAACTCCAAACCATATTACCAATTGTTTGCAACAATACCCAATCCAAACAAATAATGATTTCTGAAAGTCCAAATTCAAAGCTTCAAAGCTTTTTAATGGCTGTCAATGGTGGAATTGCTGCTCTCTTTTCCTCTGCTTTACATTACTGAAATTAGGGATTGAGAGATATAGAGAGAGATAGAGAGAGACGTAGAGAGAATTCTCAATTCTTTGCAACAACATCCAATTCAAACAAATAATATTTTTTAAAAACCCAAAATCGAATTCAAAGTTTTAAAAAAATTTAATGGTTATGAATGGTGGAATCGTGGATGTGTAACGACCAATTTCCAAAATAGATCGTGATGGCGCCCAATACCATTGTCAGGCAAGCCAACGCGGAAATATAATTAAATTCTCATTTTTTTTTTACCTTTACCAAAATAAGTGCGAAAATTCATTAAGTTAAAATCAAAACAAGAATGAACAGTAATAAGTTAGAAATAATTATTCAACTCCCTAACATAATAGTCTACTAACGTGTGTGCCAAGACCTGGTGTCACAATGTCACAACCCGAATTTCTTACCCTCGGGTCGTGATGGAGCCTACTCGTAGAAGCTAAGCAAGCCACAAATCATAAACTTCTAACTCTTTTATTTTAAATTCTTTTTACCAATCATAACAACAAGCGTTAAATATTTAAATAACATCGGAAATATAAAATTAAAGTGGAAGACTTAAATTAAATAAACTGAACAATAATGCGGAAATCATCATATGCCTCTACCCAAGAACTGGTGTCACAACATCCACAGACTACTAAGAGTAATAAATACAATCGTTTGAAATAAATATAACACAGTTTGTCTCGAAAATATGAGATAACAGAATGAAATATAAGATAGAGGAGACGCCGGGCCTGCGTACGCCTGCAAGGCTACCTCGATGTCTTGGTGGACTGAAGGCTGACTCCCGAGCTACTGCTGTAGTCTGGTACCTGGATCTGTGCAAAAGAGCATAGAGTGTAGTATCAACACAACTGTCCCCATGTGCTGGTAAGTGTCTAGCCTAACCTCGGTGAAGTAGTGACGAGGCTAGACCAGACTACCACATATACCTGTGCATTCATATATATATATATATATATATATATATATATATACGGCGGAACAGAGATACAGAGATAACCAATCAATATGGGAGGGGGAGCATACTGTGGGGAAGATAGAAACTATGATTAAAAGTCATCAAGTAACGAAAGAAGCAATATAACTCAGACAGCAATACAGAATCAGAAATTAATAATTGCACGGCATCACCCTTCGTGCTTTTACTCTCTTTCCTCACATATAACCAATAGAATCGGCACGGAATAGTACATCGTGCGGCACGACATCACCCTTCGTGCTTTACACTCTTTCCTCACACTAAACAAACAATGCACGGCATCACCTTTCGTGTTTTAACACTCTTTCTCACCCAAACAACAATCACAAACAAGGGGCAAGGGAATAAACACAATAATAATGGAAACCACGGCAAGGGAACATAATTAAACACTTAAATTCCGGTAAGGGTACAACATCAATAATCTCGACATCCCGGCAAGGGAAAATAATCAACAAGCAACAATATCCCGGCAAGAGAACAATTCAATAACTCTTTCTCTTTCTTTCACTTTTACTTCATATCTCACTTTACCATTTGAGTGAATGCTCCAAAGGGTTCAGTCATTTCATATACTTTCACGATTGTAATATAACTTCAGCCAATGCTCCTCGATGTTTATAGGTCACAATTTCCTTTCACAAGCTTTTCACAACAAATAGGAATCATCACCAAGGCATGAGAGATACAACGAAATCGAGATATTCACAATTTAAAGACTCAAGGTCATGCTAGACACCAACGTATAGATACTCGTCACCATGCCTATACGTCGTACTCGACAATTACCACATAGCAAATAGGACTCAACTCCTAAACCCTCAAGCTAAGGTTAGACCAAACACTTACCTCAAACTTCTACGGCCAATTCACTCCTCAATTACCGCTTTTCCTCTCGAATTTGGCTCCAAATCAATTCTATCAATACATATGCGAACCCAATACCTAATTATAGCTTTTCCATCATTTTCCCCAAAAACCCAAAAATCGACCCGGGGCCCGCTTGGTCAAAATATGAAGTTCGGACTAAAATCAAATCCCCCATTTACCAACGAGCCCAAATATATAAAAAAAATCAAATTCAACCCCAAAACGAGGTCTAGATCAAGAAAAATCAAAAAGCCCTAACTCTACCCAAATCCCTAATTTACTACCCTCAATCATATGTTTTAGGCCTAGAAATTCATTAGATGTTGATGAAAATGAAAGAAACTAGTTAGAGATTACTTACCCCAAGAGATTGTGGTGAAAGAATTCTTTAAAAATCGCCCTAGAACTTTGGAGAAGAAAGAGTTTGTGAAATTTTGGTGAACTCCCATAATGGTTCCAAATCGATTGTATCTATACATAAATGACTTCAATACATCAATAAATACTAAACAACGCGAACCGAATACCTAATTATAGCTTTTCCATCATTTTTCCCAAAAACCCAAAAATCGACCTCGGGCCCGCTTGATCAAAACACGAGGTTAGGACCAAAATAAAATCCCCCATTCAACCACGAGCCCAAATATATAATTTGTTTTCAAATTCGACCCCAAAACGAGGTCTAAATCAAGAAAAATCAAAAAGCCCTAACTCTACCCAAATACCTAATTTTTTACCCTCAATCATATGTTTTAGGCCTAGAAAATCATTAGATGTTGATGAAAATGGAAGAAACTAGTTAGAGATTACTTATTCCAAGAGATTGTGGTGAATGAATGCTTCAAAAATCGCCTAGAACTTTGGAGAAGAAAGAGTTTATGAAATTTTGGTGAACTCCCGTAATAGTTCTGTTTTGGGGTTTTAAAAATAACTGGGCGATTTAACTCTACGTGTTCACGATCGACCTCTCGCGTTCGTGATGGTTCAAGCTATTTAAGCCTTTGCATTCACGTTCGCAGAGAGTAATCTCCTCGATCCTCGCGTTTGCGTGCATAGTGACGCGTTCGCGAAGAACAATTGGTGGCCCTTACCCCTGTACCCTACGCGTTCGCAATTCCAGGCCCGCGTTCGCGAAGGGAGACCCCCTCCCCCCCCCCCAAATGCTTCACGTTCGCGACCTAGTTTACACGCTCGCATTAAAGGAATTTTCCTTCAGCAATATTTACTCATCGCGTTCGAGAGGGTCCTCCCTCGAACGCGAAGAAGGCCATACCAGAACTGGAAACCTGCAACTTCTATAAGTCTAAAACTATCCTGAAACACCTCCGAAACACACCCGAGCCCTCGGAGCTCCTAACCAAACACATTTACTAACTCAACAACATCATACGAACTTATCCGTGTGATCAAATCGCCTAAATAACCTCAAAAACAATGAATCAAACCTCAAAATCATGAATTTTTCCTCAAACTTCATCAAATTTCAAATTAGAACTTTAAGTCCGAATCACGTCAAATGATGCCCGTTTTCAACCAAATTTTACAGGAAGGACTTAAAATATATATACGATCTGTAACGGATGCCGGAACAAAAATACGGGCCCGATACCATGGGTTTCTTATCAGATATCATTTCAATTTTCCTTAACAATTTCAGAAAATAATTTCTTTTAAAAATTTATTTCTCGGGCTCGGGACCTCGGAATTCGATTCCAGCCATACACTCGAGACCCATATTTTCCTACGGACCCTTCGGGACCGTCAAATCACGGGTCCGGGTTCGTTTACCTAAAATATTGACCAAAGTCAAATTTATTCATTTTAACATCAAAATTAAGCATTTTTCATAGAATTTCATATTTAAGCTTTTCGACTACACGCCTGGACTGTGCACGCAAATCAAGGGGACTCTAAATGAGATTTTCAAGGCCTCGGAGGCACAAAATTCAAATAAAACAGATGATGACCCTTTGGGTCGTCACACCAAAGTAATGGGCGACTAGTAGAATGTACAAAAGAAATAAACTATCCTACTGTCCATGATGGATTAAACAACAAAAATAAAGGGAGACTCCATCAAGCTGCTGAACGGCATAGGAAAGGGGCAGCTCACCGTGGAAGTCTCGAACTATAAATTAGGGGCACGCGCCAGACTGATAGCCAGATACACCTGCCTCAGATCCTGTATAATTAAGTATAGAAGTGTAGTATGAGTACATAAACAATATGTACCCAGTAAGTATCCCGTCTAATCTCGAAAAAATAGAGACGAGAGGTCGACTTGACACTTACTAGGGTAAAATAATATAATAAAGTGTTCTACTAGGCATGATAGTTACAAATAATCAACAGTGTGTAGCAAAAGCTAATAAGTCATGTCCTTAACAATACTACAGTTAACCGTATACATTTCAAGTATTTAGTAGAACAAGTCATGGATAAGATTTCACATATATATGTATAATGCGCACATTATGCCGAGGTCGACGGCCCGATCCAACAGAAAATAAATTGTGCACTACCAGAGGGTCAAATGGCGCGAACCATAGATGCATCTATTTCTATCGAGTTGATCAGCCCGATTCACAAATGTCAATTAATATCAAAATCACATGAATGTGCATTTATTTCCAAGTAAATTCATACAAGTGTCCAACAACTATATATATTCGCTTATATTCCTTCCCAAACTTCTAGCATATCCTAAGTGATCACATTAGAAAGAAAATATAGATACATTCACAACTATAGCATGATACGGGTCCTAGACTACCCGGACAATTAACATGATAGTAGCTACGTACGGACCCTCATCACCTAATGCATACGTAGCCCCCGCGTTTAGTATCAAATTACACAGTTATTACGCCTATGGGGACAATTCTTTCTTACAAAGTTAGAAAGGAGACTCACCTCGCTCCAAAGTGCACTTCCAATACCAAGAACGAGCCCAAACCCTCAATTCGGAGCCGAACAATCCAAAACTAGTTAACTGAGGTAGGAACTAATCAATATAAGTGCACAAGCCATTTAAGCAATTTCCCAACCCTTACCACAAGTTTCCCTAAAATCCGACCCTGGGCCCACGTGCCCGGATTCCAAATTTTTTTGCAAAAAGTTGTTCTCTATAACCTAAGGATCAATAATATATGATTTCTAATTCATTTCATAACAAATTTCATGGTAAAAATCTAAGTTTTATTAAAACCCTATGTCTAGCTCTAACCCCTTGACTTCTCCAAATCTTTAAGTGTTAATCTACCCAAAACTCGAGTATTAAACTTACATTAAGTAGAAATAACTTACCTCACAATGCTATGTTGAAACCCCCTCTTTGAAAGCTCCCAAATCGCCTAAGTGTAGAGACAAAATGATATAAATGGCCTAAGTCCCGTTTTAAAGTTGTGTCCAAGTCTCTGATGTTGCATTTGAGACACCAGGCTCGCAAATGCGAAGTCGCAAATGCGAAGTCGCAATTGCGACAATATATTCGCAAATGCCAATTGGGACTCCCTCTGCCTTGATCGCAATTGCGATAGAGGGGTCGCAAATGCAGACCCTGCTGGGTTCGCAAATGCGAAGTAAAAGTCACAAATGCGACCATTGCCCCCCAGCCAGCCTCATCACAATTGCGAGATCGCAATTGCGATCCAGGTCTCGCAATTGCAAAACCTACAGCAGCAGCAAAAATACCAGAAAACTGGTGTGTTGTTCTATTCCAAACCCATGCCCAAAACTCACACGAGCCCTCGGGGCCCCACTCTAAACGCTTACACAAGTCCAACAATATTGTACCAACTTGCTCGAGCGATCAAATCGCCGAAATAACACCTAAACCTACGGATTCAACACCTAAACGCATGAAATCCTTAAGAACATCCAAATTCCTACCTTTACAACCGGACGTCCGAATCACGTCAAATCAGTCCCGTTTCTCATAAAATTTCACAGACAAGTCTACAATATTATATTGGACCTGTACCGGGATCCGAACCAACATACATGCCCGATACCAATGTGATCAATCATTAATTAGTTTACTTAAATCCTTAATATTTCAGATTAACAATTTCAAACAAAAATTCGGTACTCGGGCTAGGGACCTCGGAATTCGATTTCGGGCATACGCCCAGGTCTCATATTTTTCTACGGACCCTCCGGGACCGTCAAATCACAAATCCGGGTCCGTTTGCTCAAAATATTGACCAAAGTCAAACTTGGCCTTTTAAGAAAATCCTAAGGAACCAAATGAGCATATTTCAACCCAAACATTTTCCAAATCCCAAACCAACCGTCCTCATAAGTCGTAAATTAGCTAAAGCAAGCGCGAGAAGTTTTATCTAAAGGAACCGGGTTTAAAAGGCAAAACAACCAGCCGGGTCGTTACATTCTCCACCTCTTAAACAAACATCCGTCCTCGAACAGACATAGAAAAAGTACCTGAGCTACTGAATAAATATGGATATCTGCTCCGTATGTCCTCCTCGGACTCCCAAGTCGCCTCCTCGACTGGTTGGCCCCTCCACTGGACCCTCATCGCAGAAATCCTCTTAGATCTCAACTGGCGATCCTATCTATCAATAATAGAAATTGGCTCCTCCTCGTAACCCAAACTCTCATCCAGCTGAATAGTACTGAAGTCTAACATATGGGAAAAGTCGGCATGATACTTCTGAAGCATCGATACATGAAAAAATGGATGAACTCCTGATAAGTTAGGGGGCAAGGCAAGCTCGTAAGCAACCTCCCCAACTCGTCTTAGAACCTCAAAGGGACCAATAAACCTTGGTCTCAACTTGACCTTCTTTCTGAACCTCATAATACCCTTCATTGGCGAGATTTTCAAGAGAACCTTCTCGCCAACCATGAATGATACATCACGCGCCTTTTGATTCATATAACTCTTCTATCTGGACTAAGTTGTGCGAAACATCTCCTGAATAAACCTTACCTTGTCCAATCTGTACCGTATAACAGCCTCACCCGACTCAAACCACCTGATAGGAGAACGACATCGCCGACCATATAAAGCCTCAAATGGGTCCATCTCAATGCTGGACTGATAGCTGTTGATGTACGCAAATTCTGTTAGAGGCAAGAATTCATCCCACTGCCCTCCAAAATCAATCACATATGCTCTAAGCATATCCTCTAAAATCTGAATCGTCCGCTCGGACTGTCCGTCGTTCTGAGGATGGAATGTTGTGCTAAGATCTATGCGGGTCCCCAAATCACTCTGAACTGCTCTCCAGAAATGGGAAGTGAACTAAGGGCCTCTGTCTGATATGATGGAAACAGTCACACCGTGCAACCGAATTATCTCCCGAATGTAAATCTGAGCATACCTCTCTGCTGTATAGGTAGTCGACACTGGAATAAAGTGGGCCAACTTGGTCAACCTATCAACAATGACCCATACTAAATCAAACTTTCGGAAGGACCGCGGCAACCCAACTATGAAATCCATGGTAATGAGCTCCCACGTCTACTCTGGTATAGGCATCTACTGGAGTAGGTCACTCGGCCTCTGATGTTCATACTTGACCTGCTGGTAATTAAAACACCTAGCCACATACTCCACTATGTCTTTATTAATCCTCTGCCACCAATAATGCTGCCTCAAGTCACGATACATCTTCGTAGCTCCCGGGCAGATAAAATACCGCAAACTGTGTGCCTCTAGTATCCTCTCCCTCAGACCCTCAACATTAGGAACACATAGACGACCCTGGAGCTGCAAAACACCATCCTCGCCAATAGAAACCTCCTTGTCTCCTCCCTGAAGCACCATCTCTCTGAGAATTGCCAGATGTGGATCATTAAACTGTCGGGCCTTTATCTGCCCCAATAATAAAGACTGAGCAACCACACATGAAAGAACCTGGCTGGGCTCCGAAATGTCCAACCTCATAAGTCTGTTAGCTAAGGACTGAATGTCCAAAGCTAGTGGCCTCTCCTCTGTTGGAATGAATGCCAATCTACCCATACTTTCTACCTTTCTGCTTAAGGCATCCGCGACCACATTCGCCTTGCCCGGATGATAAAGAATGGTGAAGTCATACTCCTTCAGTAACTCAAGCCATCTGCGCTGCATCAAATTAAGATCCCTCTGCTTGAAAAAATACTGCAAGCCAGGATGATCAATGTAAACCTCACATGACACCCCATACAGATAATGCCTCAATATCTGAAGAGCATGAACAATCGCGGCCAACTTTAGATCGTGCACATTATAATTCTTCTCATGAACCTTCAGCTGACGCGAAGCATATGCAATAACTCGCCCATCCTGTATCAATACATATCTCAAGACGATGCGTGAAGCATCACAATATACCATATAAATCCCTAAATCGGAAGGCAATACAAGAACCGGTGCCGTAGTCAAAGCTGTCTTGAGCTTCTGAAAACTCTCCTCACAATCATCGGACCAATGGAAAGGAGCACACTTCTGGGTCAATCTAGTCAGAGGTGATGCAATAGATGAAAAACCCTGCATGAATCGTCTATAATAACCTACTAACCCCAGGAAACTCCTGATCACGGTCACTGAAGTAGGGCGTGGCCAACTCTGAACTGCCTCTATCTTCTTGGGATCCACCTTAATACCGTCTCCTGACACAACATGCCCCAAGAATGCCACTGACTTTAGCCAAAACTCACACTTGGAGAACTTAGCATATAGCTTCTACTCTCGTAAGGTCCGAAGTACTACTCTCAAATGCTGCTCGTGCTCCCCCAGGCTACATGAGTATATCAATATGTCGTCAGTAAAGATGATGACAAATGAATCAATATAAGGCCTGAACACCCTGCTCATCAAGTCTATAAATGCCGTTGGCGCATTATTCAAGCCAAAGGACATCACCAAAAACTCATAATGGCCATATCTAGTCCGGAATGCAATCTTCGGAACATTCGAGTCTCGAATCTTCAGCTGACAGTACCCTGACCTCAAGTCTATCTTAGAGAACACCCTAACACCCTGCAACTGGTCGGACAAATCATCGATACAAGGCAATAGGTACTTGTTCTTGATGGTGACTTTGTTCAACTGGTAGTAATCAATGCACATCCGCATAGTCCCATCCTTCTTCTTCATAAATAACACTGGTGCACCCCAAGGTGATACACTGGGACTAACAAACCACTTTGCTAACAACCCCTCAAGCTGCTCCTTCAACTCCTTCAGCTTAGGAGCCATACGGTACGGTGGGATAGATATAGGCTAGGTGCCTGGAGCCAACTCAATATAGAAATCAATATCACGATCTGGTGGCATGCCAAGAAGATCAGAAGGAAACACATTGGTGAACTCTCAAACTACTGGGACTGAACCATCGAAGACTCTGCGATGGTGTGCCACACATAAGCCAAATACGCCAAACACCCCTTCTCGACCATTTGTCGAGCCTTTAGGAAAGAGATAAGTCGGCTATATATATCAACAGTGGAACCCTTCCACTCCAACCCTGGCAACCCTAGCATCGCTAGAGTAACAGTCTTAGCATGGCAATCTAGAACGGCGTGATATAGAGATAACCGATCCATGCCCAGGATGATCCAAAGTTGATCATTTCAAGCAACATGAGATCCGCTCTAGTCTCAAAACCACAGAATATAACCACACAGGACCAGTAGATCTGGTCTACAACCATGGAATCGCCCACATGAGTGAACACATGAATAAAAGTGCCCAAAAGTGCAGGAGGAATAACTAGGAAATGAGCAAACGAAGATGATACATATGAATATGTGGACCCTGGATCAAACAATACCGAAGCATCCCTACCGCAGACGAAAATACTACCTGTGATGACGGCATCTGAGGCTAATGCATCTGGCCTGGCTGGAAGAGCATAGAATCTGGCTAGAGCGCCGGCTAGCTGACCTCCACCTGACTGAGCAGTAGCTTGCTGAACTCTCCCTACCTGACCTCCACCTCTAGGACGGCCCCTACCAGTCTGCCCTCCACCTCTAGGTGGTGGGTCAGCCGGTGCTGAAATCATAGGCTGCTGACCCTGTTGTACTGCCTTGCCCCGGAGCCTGGGGCAGTATCTCCTCATATGACCGAGGCCCCCCACTCGAAACAACCTCGCGGTGTAACGACCTGCTGCCCTAATGGCTGACCCTGATGACATGTAGACCCACTGGAGGAAGCCTGAATAGCCGGTGGACGATATGAATTCTCTGGCATAGCACTGAAATAAGAATCACAAGAACCCTGAATCGCTGGTGGGTGATAAGAACTCTTTGGAATGGCGATGAAATAGGGACGCGCTTGAGCACCCCGAGCAGGTGGTGGTGCTGAATATGGGGGCCTACTGGGATGCCCTCTCCCAAACTGACCTTTGCCCCTAGCCGGGGCAACTCTGAACTCTCCAGAGAACCTAGCCCTCTTATCCTGCTGCATCTGCTCCCTACCCCTCAGACAGTAGCCCTCAATCCTCCGAGCAATCTCCACTACTAACTGATAAGGAGTCCCCATCTCCACCTCTCGGGCCATGTTGGCCCTGATGCCAGAATGCAACCCTACAACAAACCTCTACACCCTCTCTGTGTCAGTAGGAAGTATCATCAATGCATGGCTGGATAACTCAGAAAACCTTGCCTTATAATCGGTCACGGACATCTGACCTTGCTCAAGCTGCTCAAACTGATACTGCAGCTCTTTCCTCTCAGATAGTGGAATATACCTGTCCAGAAACAACTACGTGAACTAGCTCCAAGTGATAGGAGGAGAACCTGCTGGTCTGCCCAGAATATAAGACTGACACCATCTGCGGGCCCTGCCCTTTAGCTAAAAAGTAGTGAATTCAACCCCATGCAACTCCAATATACTCATGTTGTGCAGTCTGTCCCTGCACCAATTAATGAAGTCTTGAGCATCCTCATGGCGCTCACCCCCGAAGATAGGAGGGTGAAGTCTAGTCCATCTATCCAACAGGTTTTGCGGGTCACCATCTGCAGCTGGTCTGGGCTCGGGTATCACTGCAGCAACTGGCTGAGCCCCATCTACGGGTAGTGCACCCGGAGTCTGATACACTACAGTTGCATAACCGTGAGCCTAAGAAATAGGGGTCTGTGCTCCCCCTCCCGCCTGTGATGTAGCTGGATCTGCTGGAAATAAACCAACCTGAGTCATGGTGTCCATGAATCGTAGCATACGACCCATCCCGGTGCTGTCATAAAGTCTGTCGGGGTAGGCTCAGCTGCGGGCACCTCGCCCTGCTCCTCGATGATAGGATCTCCCACAGGAACTGCTGGTGGTACTATTGGGATAACTCTGGGACACCCTCATCTCCTAACTCAGGCCGGGTGCCCTCCCCCGGCCTCTCACAATGGGGGAAGCAGCTCCTCCCGAGTCTGGAACATCAGCCATGCGTGTCCTCATAATCTGTGAGAGAATAGAAGAGGGAAATTTAGTATACCAACCACTGCACGATAGGAATGAATAAAGAGTAGCTCTTCCTAACACCCTATAGCTTCTCGAAAATAAATACAGACGTCTCCGTACCGATCTGCAAGACTCTATTTTGTCCATAACTTGTGAGACCTACGTAAACCTAGTGCTCTGATACTATGTTGTCATGACCCAATTCCAAAATAGATCGTGATGGCGTCCAACAACATTGTCAGGCAAGCCAATGCGGAAATATAATTAAATTCTCATTTTTTTCTACCTTTACCAAAATAAGTACGGAAATTCATTAAGTTAAAATCAAACCAAGAATGAACAGTAATAAGTTAGAAATAGTTTTACAACTCCCCGACATAATAGTCTACTAACGTGTGTGCCAAGACCTGGTGTCACAAATAATGGGCGACTAGTATAATGTACAAAGGAAATAAACTATCCTACTGTCCATAAATGATTAGACAGCAAAAATAAAGGAAGACTCCATCAAGTTGCTGAGCGGAATAGAAAAGGGGTAGCGCACCGTGGAAGTCTCGAACTATAAATCAGCAGCCCGCACCGGACTGATAGCCATATACACCTACCTCAAATCATGTACAATTAAGTACAGAAGTGTAGTGTGAGTACATAAATAATATGTACCCAGTAAGTATCCCGTCTAATCTCGAAGAAATAGAGACGAGAGCAACTTGATACTTACTAGGGTCAAATAATATAATAAAGAGTTCTACTGGGCATGATAGTTACAAATAATCAACAGTGAGTAGCAAAAGGTAATAAGTCATGTCCTTAACAATTCTACAGTTAACCGTACGCATTTCAAGTATTTAGCAGAACAAGTCATGGATAAGATTTCACATATATATATATATATATATATATATATATATATATATATATATATATATATTTTGCACACGTTATGTCGAGGTCGACGGTCCGATCCAACATAAATAAATTGTGCACTGCTAGAGGGTCGAATGGCGCGAACCATGGATGCATCTATTTCTACCAAGGCGATCAGCCCGATCCACAAATGTCAATTAATATCAAAATCACATGAATGCGCATTTATTTCCAAGTAAATTCATACAAGTGTCCCAAATATATATATTCGCTTATATTCCTTCCCAAACTTCTAGCATATCCTCAGTTATCACATTAGTAAGAAAATAAAGATACATTCACAAATATAGCATGATACGGGTCCTAGACTACCCAGACAATTAACATGATAGTAGCTACGTACGGACTCTCGTCATCTAGTGCGTACGTAGCCCCCGCATTTAGTAGCAAATTACTCAGTTATTACACCTATAGGGACAATTTCCTCTTACAAGGTTAGAAAGGAGATTCACCTCGCTCCAAAGTGCACTTCCAATACCAAGAACGAGCCCAAACCCTCAATTTGGAGTCGAATGATCCAAAACTAGACAAATGAGGTAGGAACTAATCAATATAAGTGCACAAGATTGTATTCTAGCCATTTAAACAATTTCTTAACCCTTACCACAAGTTTTCCTAAAATTCGACCCCGGGCCCACGTGCCCGGATTCCAAAAATTTTCGAAGGAAGTTGTTCTCTATAACCTAAAGATCAATAATATATATTTTCTAATTCATTTCATAACAAATTTCATGGTAAAAATCTAAGTTTCATTAAAACCGTAGGTCTAGCTCTAACCCCTTGACTTCTCCAAATCTTTAGGTGTTAATCTACCCAAAACTCGAGTATAAAACTTGTATTAAGTAGAAATAACTTACTGTCACGACCAAAATCCCAAACCCGACCGTGATGGAGCCTCTCGTGAAGACAAGGCCAGCTAGAACAACTTCAACACCTCTTTTACGCAATTAATTAACATTTAACATTTTATCACAAGCTTAACATAACAATTAAAGCGGAAATAGCGATAACTACGAGGGAAACCATCCCGACACAGCCCAAACTGGGGTGTCACAAGTCATGTGCTACTACAGAGTTGCTATAAGTCTACAAAATAGAATATCTGATACAAAGTCTGGAATAACTGAAATAGCATAAAATAGGGGAGTCAAGGGGCTGCGGACGCCAACGGCTACCTCGATGCTCCGATCTCACTGCCTGATCTGGGAAGGATGTCAGTGCTCAGATGCAGACTCTGCTAATCCTGGATCTGCACGCATGGTGTAGGGAGTAATGTGAGTACTCCGACCCAGTGAGTAATAATAATAAATAATAGCCGAAGGTAAGAAAACACATAACAGCACAAGGCAGTTCTATATCAGGCAGTAATTACTTAAAATAGCAAATAAGTGGAAGTCAAATGAAATCTCAGTTTTTTTTAAGGCAGGTGACTCAGGTAAAACAACATTTAAGTAATAATAGTAAAAACTGCCCCTCGGGCCCAGTGTCAACCGCTCAGCCCAATAACAGCCCCTCGGGCTCAATCTCTCTCAGATCACACTCAGAATAATATCATATAGTAACTGCTGCGGCGTGCAGCCCAATCCATATGGGAACCCGCACTCACTGTGAGGGTGTAGACTACGGAGGGGCTCCTACAGCCCAAGCGCAATATTGCTGCGGTGTGCAGCCTGATCCATATAAATATTTATTGCGGCGTGCAGCCCGATCCATATAAGTATTTGCTGCGGCGTGCAGCCCGATCCGTAATATATATAACATCCTCACTATTGGGTTCTCAACCCCTCTCAGTCATTTTAGGACACAATAGTATAAGATAGGGGTCTCAACCCACATATTTCTCTCATTTAGGATTTACAATTATGAAATCGGTTCACATTGTTTAGACAAATAGAAACATGACTGAGGATGTGATTCTTCAATAAGTAAAGTGAGTAAAATCAGTCATAATACCCCTAAGGGTTCTACAAGTCGGCACGAGGCCCCAAACATGGAAACTAGCCCAAATCATGGTGATAAACAAAACAACTCAGTCAAATACGCGGTAAAATATCAAACGGGACGGACCAAGTCACAGTCCCCAGTAGGAAACAACCCCGCGCTCCTCATTAAGTGCGTGTTTCACCTCAATATAGCACTACGTTGTGCAAATCCGTGGTTTCAAACCCTCAGGATATCATTTACTATCATTACTCACCTCAAGCCGGCCAAAATCCTAGCTCTCTATGCCCTTGCCTTGCAAATCGACCTCCTCGCGTGACGAATCTAGTCAAAACCACAACGAATACGTTACAATAGGCTAAGGGAACATAACCCAATCGAAAAGACTCGAAAAATATCGAAATTTACGAAATTGGCAAAACCCGAGCCCCGGGCCCACTTCTCAAAAAATCAAAAAATTAACATCACCGGATTCCTTATCTTTCCACGAGTCTATACATACCAAAAACTCCCAAATCCGAGTCCAAATGATCCATCAAATCCCACTTTGAAATACCAAATTTCCAAGCCCTAACTTTACCCTCTCTTGATGAATTTCCACAAATTTCTATGTTCATTCCATGTATTTAGGTCATAGAACTCACCTTCAATCACACTTAGTCGAAATACCCTTCAATTTTCGTCCAAAAGCTCCCAAGGTCGATAAAAAATGGTGGAAATGAACTTAAGCTCGCGGAACAAAATGAGCTTTAAAACCCTTCTCTAAACAGTCATTTTCGCATATGCGGTTACCTTACCGTATATGCGACTATCGCTTCTGCGGTTTTCCATCCGCTTTTGGGGAACTCACTAATACGCCCAGGACCGCTTCTGCGGTTAGGTATTCGCATTTGCGGAAACCGCTTCTGCGCACCTTGTCCGCTTCAACAAAAATTACCATGGCCTCTACCTTCGCTTCTACGATTCTTCTTCCGCATCTGCGTCATTGCAGATGCGGCTCCAAGCTCGCACCTGTGAAAACAGCAATCTCCTCAAGAACTCGCACCTGCGACCAGATCCTCGCATCTGCGGATCCGCATATGCGGCCCCTTTTCCGCAGATGCGGAAATACCAGATTGGTAAACTTCAGAATTTTCCCAAGTCCAAAATTCATCCCGATGGCCATCCGAAATCACCCCGAGGCCCCCGGAACCTTAACCAAAAGTGCCAACCCATCCTAAAACATCATTCAAACTTGCTCCAATCATCAAAACACCACAAACAATACCAAAACCATCAAATTGCATCGGATTCAAGCCTAAGTTCTTCTAAAACTTCCGAATTACGCATTTGATCAAAAACCCGACCAAAACTCCTCCGAATGACCTGAAATTTTGCACACGCATCCAGAATTGCCTAACGAAGCTACAACAACTCTCGGAATTCCATTCCGACCCTCGGATCAAAATCTCACCTATCAACCGAAATTCGCCCAAATACTAACTTCGCCAATTCAAGCCTAATTCTGCACCGGACCTCCAAAATCAATTCGGATCACACTCCTAAGTCACAAATCATCCCCCGAAGCTAACCGAATCACCGAAAATCACATCCGAGCCCTCTAACTCAATAGTCAACATCTGGTTGACTTTTCTAAAACAAGCCTTCCTTAAAGAGACTAAGTGTCTCATTTCCATCTAAAACCAACCCAATTCAACTCATTTACCCAAGACGCTTATAATGAAACATAAGGAAGCAGAAAATGGGGAAATAGAGCAGTAAATCACGTGACGACGGGTCGGGTCGTCACACTTACCTCACAATGCTATGTTGAAATCCCCTCTTTGAAAGCTCCCAAATCGCCCAAGTGTAGAGACAAAATGAAATAAATGGCCCAAGTCCTGTTTCAAAAGTAGTGTCTAGGTCTCTGATGTCGCAAATGCAAATGAGAAGTTGCAATTGCGAAAATATGTTCGTAAATGCGAACTGGGCCTCCCTCTGCCTTGATCGCAATTGCGATAGAGGGGTCACAAATGCGGACCCTGCTGGGTTCGCAAATGCGAAGCAAAAGTCACAAATGCGACCACTGGCCCCCAGCCAGCCTTATCGCAAATACGATGTTATACTCGCAATTGCGATCCAGGACTCGCAATTGCGAAACATGCAGCAGCAGCAACAAAAACACCAGAAAACTGGTGTGTTGTTCTATTCCAATCACATGCCCGAAACTCACACGATCCCTCGGGGCCCCACTCTGAACACTCACACTAGTCCAACAATATTGTACCAACTTGCTCGAGAGATCAAATTGCCGAAATAACACCTAAACGCATGAAATCCTTAAGAACATCCAAATTTCTATCTTTACAACCGGACGTCCGAATCACATCAAATCAGTCCAATTTCTCACCAAATTTCACAGACAAGTCTACAATATTATATTGGACCTGTACCGGACTTCGAAACTAACATACGGGCCCGATACTAACGTGATCAACCATTAATTAGTTTATTTAAATCCTTAATATTTCAGATTAATAATTTCAAATAAAAATTCATTACTCGGGCTAGGGACCTCGGAATTCGATTCCGGGCATACGCCCAGGTCTCATATTTTCCTACGGACACTTCGCGACCGTCAAATCACGAATCCAAGTTCGTTTGCTCAAAATGTTGACCAAAGTCAAACTTGGCCTTTTAAGAAAATCCTAGGGAACCAAATGAGCATATTTCAACCCAAACTTCTTCCAAATCCCGAACCAACTATCCCCGCAAGTCGTAAATTAGCTAAAGCAAGCGCGAGAAGTTTTATCTAAAGGAACGGGGTTCTAAAAGGAAAAACGACCAGTCGGGTCGTTACAGGATGAGTGCAAGATACGTGGGGGAGGGGGTGGATGTGGAGAGAGAAACTTGGGGAAGTGGAAGATACGTTAGAGTAATTTTAGGACACTAATTATTATCATTAATTTCATTAAAATGTACATAAATGATAATTGGGTATATAAAATGTAATTATAGTAAAACTTGAGTATGGAGGGTAATATAGTTTTATATAGTATATAGGAATATAAAAATTCCTTTTAGAATTTTAGTGGCCCAGCAAAATAAATGTTCGTTCTTCCCAATCCCTTTTAGGCCATATCATTTTTCTCACCCATCAAATCTTTTCCTTAATCATAGCCATTGATCCACTTTTATTCAAGGGTCAATATTAATTCCCCGTCCCAAATAAAACCTAACTAATCTTCCCAAAACAAAGGAGGGAATTGGACCAGCCTCATTCTCTAACCACGACCGCACCTCACAAAACAAAGAAAAAGATCTCCATTATCATTTTCCCAAAAAGGACGGCAGTCATCTCCCTTGGAAACCCCCTATAGATTTTAACTATGTTCTTTCCCATAAATTAAAAAAGACGCACACATATACAAAGAAGAAAGGGGGAGACGACCAGAATTCCCTAAAAAATTCTAGTCCCCGCACACCTTACCCAAAATCCCTTAACCTAAGGGCCTTACCCAATCAGCTCCCTGTTTACAAGAACAACCGCCAACCTAGTTTCCCTTCTTGTCGGCTTTGCTAAAATATTTGAAATTGGTAACAATGGCGCAACAAGGCATATGTATTTTATCAGACTTAAGCTCTTTTGTTCCACAACAAGTACAACAAATGTAGAGCCCAATTTAATGTCGGAATTTCTGGTAATTTTTAATCTAGCAGATCACTACAGTCAATGAATTTTTGGTAATTTTTCATTTATATTTCCATTATTTTTTACTTCATCTATGTGTTCATCATCGCTCTAAAATAAGCAGAAACTATGGTATTTTTGGCCAATATTGAATTAAAGAGAGCTGGGAAACGTAATCAAAGGCAGTAACGTAGCCACACTTTTTATGCACCCCATTCACTCTCTTTTGTCTTGTAGTATTATATTTTTTCAGAATCTTACTTTTCTTGTATTATTAATTTATTTACAATTTTTGACTAATTGAACCGTTATAAATGATAATAGCGTACTTTTAGAAGGAAAAAAAGGGAAAAAATTGAAGGCTATGTTTAATTTCAATGTAGTAACGTAAGGCCTTGAGAATACATTTGAGTCAAAAATGGGCCAAGGACAATTCGGGCGGTGACCAGTTGTCCGAGTAAAAATTGCATGGGGCGTCCTATTTGGTCGCCCCTATTTAACCTATACCTATTTTTTTTTTAAAGTTTGAACTTGTACTCACTTTTTAAACAACTTCAACCCCTTTTCTCCTCATCCTTCTCCTCCTTCATTTTCTTCTTCTTCTTCATTCTTCTGTTGCTGTTGGTGTTGCTATGAAACTTCAGTTCATGGGATGATTACCATAAGTATGTTTATCAGGTTATTTAAAAATAAAGTATAAATAATTACATAAGTTAGTAGACAATAATTTGTGAATATTTCCATGTACGGGAAGTTTAAGGCTACACTTAGTGATTTATTTTATTATAATTCTGGTCTTTTCACGTTTATTGTTTCCAAGTTGATGATCTGGATATTGTTTGCAATCTGATTATTTTATAGTAGTAATACACTATGAAAGAATAAGGTGATTATTTATCTAGCATGTTAGAAAACTTTTTCAAAAACTTTAGCTTATATAGTGCTGAAATTTTTACAAATAAACTACATAACTTCAGCAACTTCTGCTGAAGTTTTTGAAAAAACTTAATGACAAAACTAATGAATCCAGGACAAAAAAACTTCAGCTTATTTAGTGATGAAAATTGATATAACGATCCGACTAGTCGTTTTGAGCAATTGTGCCCGATTTGGTAGTTTGAGGTCTCAAGCAGCTTCATATTATGTATATCGACTTGTGTGCATGGTTGGATCAGTTGCCAGATAAATCGAAGTTGAATTGGAAGAAGGAACCTAGTTTTGGAAGTTTAAATAGTGAAAATTTAACAAGAATTGGACTTTTGAGTAAACGGCCCCGGAATGGATCATGTGTGATCTCAACAGCTTCGTATGGTAATTTTGGACTTAGGCGCGCATTCGAATTCAGATTTGGAGGTCCGTAGGGTAATTTGAAGTGTTTCGGCGAAAGTTGGAAAAGTTAAAGGTTGCAAAATGGAGAGGTTTGACTCATAGTTGACTTTTATAATATTGGGGTCGGAATGTGATTCCGAGAGTTGAAACAGTTTCGTTATGTCATTTTGGACTTCTCTGCAAAATTTTGCGTCATTCTGGGTTGATTTGATAGGTTTCGGCACAAGTTTTGGAAGTCGGAAGGTTTGAAAGTTCCTAAGTTTGATTCGTGGTGTGATTCATTTTTTCAGCATTGTTTGATGTGATTTGAGACACCGAGAGAGTACGTATTAGGTTATATGATTTGTTTGTGTGTTTGGACGGGGTCCTGGGGGCCTCGGGTGTGTTCGGGATGGGCTACGGGTCATTTTCCCTTATTTTTGAACTGTTATTTCTGCTTCTGGTATCCTCTTTCGCGATCGTGAACCGCCTTCCGCTTTCACAAAGCTTTGTTGCTGACCGCCTGAAAATCCTTCTTCGCGTTCGTGTTCTCGAAGCTCTGTCTTTTCCTTCATCGCATTCACGTAGTTATGCCATCCCACCCTTCGCGTTTGCGTACAAGTTCACGCGTTCGCGAAGAGCAGTCTTTGGGCCGTCAGACTTCCCTTCTTTGCATTCGCGGACGCACTTCCGCGTTCGCGATGACTAACCTAGGTAGCCTTATTTTTCCTTCTTCTCGAACGCTATACTTCCTCCGGGTTCTTGATGCTTTAACACTTGGGCAGAATAAATAGTACTCTATTCCGAGAGTTTGCCATTTTCAAAATTTTTTGGAGTTTTAGAGCTCGATTTTTCACGATTCTTTGTGGGTTTTTCAAGAAAAACGATTGGGTAAGTGTTCTTTACCTAGAATTGATTATATTCCATGAACTTTTCTTCGTTTTTATCATTTAATTTGTTATTTGGGTTGAGTAAAAATGTTGGTTTTTGAAGAAAATTCCTAAAATGAAAAATCGTGATTTGAGGGGCCAAATGGTATCGAAATTTAATAAATTTTGTATGGTTGAACTCATGTTGGAATGGGTATTCGAATTTTGTATAATTTGTCCGGTTCCGAGGCACGGGCCCGGGGGTCGACTTTTGGACCAATTTTTGGACATTTGTTAAAGATTGAGACTTTATGATCCGGAATAGTTTCTTATGTGTTTTATTTGTTCTTTGAAATTAATTTGGTTAGATTTGAACCGTCTAGAGGTTATTTCACCCGAGAAGTGCATTTTAGAGTATCAATTTGTTGACTTTGGGGTAAGTATTTTGCCTAACCTTGTGTGGGGGACTTCCCCTAAGAATTTGAGTCTTCTATGCTAATTGTAGTACGTGTATGCAAGGTGACAAGTGTGTGCTCGGACTTAATTGCGGGAAATTTGCTCTAGGGTTCTTAGGTCCTTATGTTCATTATATGCAAAGTATCCCGTTATGATTGAGTTTTTTAATTGCTTAAATTACCTCTATATGCTCCACATGATGTTGCTAGCTTTCCTCTAATTCCTACGTGTTACATTTACTCTTATTTGCCTTAATTGAAGTGATTTCCTTCCTTATTGTTTGATACTTCTTCATTGTGAGTTCCTCTATGACTTCGTGCAAATAGGTTATATGTCCAATTGTTGTAGTTACCGGTGTAGTTATCATGTGCTTATTATGTCTTGTTATTTAGTTGAGGTTTCATGGTGAAGTTAATTGTTGGTACAAGTTTGGTTATAGTTGATTCCCTTGCTGGGACATATTTAATTCTTACTGTTTGTTCTCTTGCTGGGATATGTTTATTCTTGTTGTTGATTCCCTTACCGAGATATGGTTGTTTCCTTATGGTTCTCTTGCCGGGATTCCTTTGTGATTGGTGTTGATTTGTATATTGGGATTGGTTGAACACCACAATAATATTATATGGGATCGGGTTGCACGCGCAACAAGGAATAATAATGATGGACAGGTGGGGTCGGGTTGCACGTCGCAATAATATTATATGATTTGGATCAGGTTGCACGCCGCAACATCATTATATGATTTGGATCGGGTTGCACGCCGCAACATCATTATATGATTTGGATCGGGTTGCACGCCACAATAATATTATATGATTTGGATCGGGTTGCACGCCGCAACAGTACTATATGATTGGGATTGGGTTGCATGCCGCAACAAGAAAAAATAAAAAGTGAATATTGACCCTTATGGTGAGAACAAGAGTAAAAGCACGAAGGATGATGTCGTGCACTTTCTACTGCTGTGTTTATTTGTCGTTATCAATTCAAGTGCTTAAACTGTTTAAATTCCTTTATTGATGTGATCCTTTGTGTTAGAACCTACAATGTTTTCAATACCTCACCGTATTTATGTATATATATATACTCCAATACTTCAAACTTCAATAATTGTTACAACTTTAATTCAATTAGTTTCTCAATTATACCCATTTAAACCGTCTGAGGTTGCATTTTTACTTAAAAAGAAATTTCTAATAAGTTTTAAGCTATTAAATCTCATGCTAAAGGTAATAATCCGTTCGATGTTATATTTAGGGGTACTTTCTTTACTCAAATGATTTCAAAAGAAACAACTTCATCTTTTCTCGGTGGCTTTCCCAATTAGTTTAGAAATTGTAATTTTACTTGTATTAGGTGAACGGGACTTCTTGAACATATTGAGTGAATTGTACAAACATTATTTATTGTATAGCATGTGGATACTGTTGTTAAAAGTGAGATGGAAAATATAGGGGCAGAAGGTGCCATGCGTGCGGAAGGTTCGGAAGTTAAGATTATGATGTGAGAAATCGAGGATTGAGATGGACGGGATTGTGTATTAGACATGATGTGATTGATTGAGTGGGAATTTCTTTCTTTAATTGAATACATTGTTACTTGTCTCTGTTACTGTTATGTCAGTGTTGATTTACTTGATTACCATTCGTTGCTACCTGTGTTCTCCCTTTATTGTTCGTACTATTTGTATTTTGATTTCTTTCCGTAGATTATATTACCTCGTTATCTTTATCTCAACGTTTTGTTATCATATCATGTTAATTTCATTTGACCAGTAGTTGTCTTGATTGTTACTCATCACTATCCCACCGAGATTAGTCTTGATACTTACTGGGCACCGCCGTAGTGTGCTCATACTATACTTTTGTACATTTTTTGTGTACATATCTAGGCATTGATTGTTAGTCGCTGTGCGTGTCACCGCGGTGGATACTCACAGTAACCTATTACTGCATTCGCAGGCCTCAGAGTCACCTTCTTTTGTATTTACATTCCATCGATTCCTTCTCGTTCTGGAATAGTGTTGTATTTATTTTGTATAACTACTCTTAGAAAGGCTTATGACTTGTACCACCGGTTTTAGAAATTGTGATTTATTGAGAGTTATTTAATTTGAAGTAAGTAAATGTTAATGTTATTTTCATAAATGTTAGGCTTACCTAGTTTAGAGACTAGGTGCCATCACGACTCCTTTGAAGGGATTTTGGGTCATGACAAGTTGGTATTAGAGCTCTAGGTTCATGGGTGCTACGAATCATAAGAAGGTTTAGTAAAGTCTTGCGGATCGGTACGGAGACGTCTGTACTGATCTTCAAGAGGCTACAGAACTGTTAGGAAATTCCGCTTCTTTCATTCCTTATCACGCAACGTTGATTCAGCTTGATGTGTATAATGTATGGTCCTTTATATCCACTCGTGTGTAATATTACGCTCTAAGTGTCCGCTATGCGCCAATGGTTCGTGATGCTACAGACAGACTACGAAGGAGTCAGGGATGCTCAGGCATTGTCTCAACGTGCTGTCCAGACTGAAAATACAGAGGTATTGAGAGGTTATTCAATTGTTCATATGCAAGCACAACAGTTTCTGGCATCTGGTTGATGAGTGCGAGCTTTGAAAGGTTTAATTGGTTGGCTAGTCATCGCGATTTTGGCAAGGTCACGAGGTGGGTGATGATTGGTAATAGTTGGTAGTATTGGAGTACCTTGTGATTTGTGTCGTGCGAGCCGTGAAGGTTAGTTTTGCAGATTATCTGACATTGTTTTCTATGGCTTTGCTCCAAGTGGAGGAGTCCAATAGCGGCATTCAGATTGCAGAGTCAGATTTATATCAGTTTTAGCCTAAGGTATGTGTATATGTGGTATTGGTAAGTTCCCAGATATGAGATCTTGCACAAGATGATGTTGGGGCATACAGTATTTCTACGTCAATAACGGATCTACATTTCAGCATCAAGGGGTGTCGGAGGAACAAATTTAGATTCACAGGAGGTTTATTCAGCGTGGGTATCGTGGTTGTGGCGTAACAGGTTGCTTCAGAGGTAATGCGGTGTTCTATGAGTTTCTTGCTACGTAGTTCATGCTAGAGTCATCTGTATGTGGGGCTTTGATGGGAGTTATTGCATATCGACTATTCGAAGGAATGAGTCAGTTCAGTAGTGTTGGGTCAGCATAGCCATGGAAGTAAATGGCCCCTTTTAAATGGGAATTCTCTACTGGCATTTGAGGCAGCACTCTTGGATTGGGCAGTTTGTGTGACTCGGTTGAGTTGGGGAGGTGTAGTCCTGATGGTTTAGTTGCGTGCGAGCAGATCTCGGAGGGTTTTAGATAGTTTGACTACGTCTTGAGTTGGGTGTCTTCTATGGGCATAAAGAATATGTGGTTTTCTCCTAAATAATTATCTGAAATTAATAGAGTCTTGGCATTGTTGGCTATCATATGTGGAGAGTGTGCATTTTTTTAAAGGACCTTGAGGTTTAGTTTCCGGGTGCGTGGCTGGTGGCATGGTGATTATTGGCTTTGAGGCCTTCAAGGTTCATGTTTTGTTACGCGGCCAGAAACTCTATATGAGTGCTTCAGCAGAACGATAGGGTGTGAGTGATTTATTAGTCATTTGACTTGCGTAGTTAAGTTCAGATATGGAACTTTTGGTATTCCTGAGGTTTTGGGGCTAGATGACCTTATATGTAGACTATTTCCTATTTGCGGATTGTGAAGAAACGTTGAGATGAGATAGTTAATAGCATGCATGATTCTAGGTCGATGTGGATTTTTGGAAAGGAAATTTACCTATTTGAAAATAACCAGGATTTGGTTGGGGGCTATTTGAAAGCTCAAGGAGAATATGTATCTTGTATGAGGTCAAGTTTGTGTGCTCCTGTGAGATAGTCATTATGGTTATGATATCAGGCAGAATGGATATCATCTGTGCCCCTAGCGTATGATATGTGCTACTTTTTTATGTTGTGTTAGGCGGTGAGGTTGTATGATTATTCCCCACACATGTTATAATTTTGTGCAGGCCTTATGGCGATGCGGGCAAGATAGCCCTCCTAATATTGATTTGCTCATGGCACCTTAGTTGTGCTTGCTTCTTTCATGTTTTAGCACTTTCATTCATTTTCCCACAGTTTTATTTGGGCACTCTGTTGTACTTGATATCAGTATTTATGTAATCAACAAACCAGAGCATTTTGGCTCGATGAGCATTTGGTAGTGGGCTGCACGCTGCAGCGGATGTTATGTGGGATACCCTTTCCTTGTGTTTATTTGGTGTTGCGTTTTCCCTTTGTGGGATGATTTGATGAAGAACTACACTTTAGTTGTTATACGTGTTATACTCGTTAGATAATTCTTATATTCTGCTTTTCTTTACTTGTGTTGCATAATTGAGTTATTGTTAGTTTGGTGTACGGATTATGTAATGTGAGAATATGCGTGGTTCTGTGATGAGCTATCAGTTGTACTGCTTGTATTGGCTGAGATTAGGTTCTTATACCTGAGATTAGTAGTATGGTATCAGGGGTGAGGAGTTTTTGGAAGTACGAGGGTGTTTCTGCTAAGATTTGGGTGATGGCCTTTGGCGGGCGAGAGAGCTTCTTGACTTGTTGTCTTCATGGGAGGCTATGAGTTCCCGCATGTTTCTTTATCATGAGTAGTGATGTGGAGGCCCGGAACAAGGTTGTACTCAATGTGAAGTATATCGCCGGCATCCAGGATGCTATTTAAGCAGCTATGGTGGTCAAAGGTTATTGCTTCGGGCATTTGAGTTGTGTGGGGCAGCATGTGATTGTATTCTGAATTGGAATTTGGCTCGATTCAGCTTGTTAAGTCTCATGCAGTGTGGTGATATGGAATTCGTATCCGATGATGAATTTCAGATGTTGAGGTTTGGGTTCTGTTCTAAGGTTATGGGCTAAGGAGGAGATGAGATCTTCAGTTAAGTTGCATTGTCAGTTCTGCTTAGGTTGGGTGATGGAGAATCACCCCTGGGTGTATGTATGGTTAGCTCATGCAGTGATTTGCTGGCTTTAGAACGACTCCAGGCACGTTCGAGGACGAACATATGTTTAAGTGGAGGAGGATGTAACGATCCGACTGGTCGTTTTGAGAAATTGTGCCCGATTTGGTAGTTTGAGGTCTCGGGAAGCTTCACATTATGTATATCGACTTTTATGCATGGTTGGATTCAATTTGCATATGAGTCGGAGTTGAATTGGAAGAAGGAACCTAGTTTTGGAAGTTTAAATAGTAAAAATTTGACCGGAATTGAACTTTTGAGTAAACAGCCCCGGAATGGGTCATGGGTGATCTCAACAGCTTCGTATGGTGATTTTGGATTTAGGCGCGCGTCCGGATTTGTATTTGGAGGTCCGTAGGGTAATTTGAGGTGTTTCGGCAAAAGTTGGAAAAGTTGAAGTTTGGAAAATGGTAAGGTTTGACTCATAGTTGACTTTTGTGATATCGGCGTCGGAATGCGATTCTGAGAGTTGAAACAACTCCGTTATGTCATTTTGGACTTGTCTAAAAAATTTGGCGTATTTGCGGGTTGATTTGATAGGTTTCGGCACGAGTTTTGGAAGTTGGAAGGTTTGAAAGTTCCTAAGTTTGATTCGTGGTGTGATTCGTTGTTTTGGCATTGTTTGATATGATTTGAGACCTCGAGAGAGTCCTTGTAAGGTTATATGACTTGTTTTTGTGTTTGGACGGGGTCCTGGGGGCCTCGGGTGTGTTACAGGTCATTTTCCATTATTTTTGAGCTGTTGTTTCTGCTTTTGGTATCCTTTTTTGCGATCGCTAACCGCCTTCCGTGTTCGTGAAGCTTTGTTGCTGACCACCTGAAAATCCTTCTTCACATTCGCGTTAAAAGTGTCGCGTTTACGAAGCTCTGTATCTTCCTTCATCGCGTTCGCATATGTCCATCGTGTTCGCATAGTTATGCCATCCTACCCTTCGTGTTCGCGTACAAGTTCACGCATTCGTGAAGAGCAGTCTTTGGTCCATCAAACTTCCCTTCTTCGCATTTGCCCACGCACTGTCACGTTCGCGATGAGTAACCTGGGCAGCCTTCCTTTTTCTTCTCCGCGAACGCGATACTTCCTCTCCGTTCGCGATACTTTAAGACATGGACAGAATAAATAGTACTATATTCCGAGGGTTTGCCATTTTCACCATTTTTGGAGTTCTAGAGCTCGGTTTTAGGCGATGCTTTATGGGTTTTTCAAGCAAAACGATGTGTTCTTTACCTAGAATTGATTATATTCCATGAATTTGTCTTCATTTTTATTATTTGGGTTGAGTAAAAATGTTGGTTTTGGAAGAAAATTCCTAAAATGAAAAATCGTGATTTAAGGGGCCAAATGGTATCGAAATGTAATAAATTTTGTATGGTTGAACTCATATTAGAATGGGTATTCGAATTTTGTAAAATTTGTCAGATTCCGAGGCGCAGGACCGGGGGTCGACTTCTGGATCAATTTTTGGACTTTTGTTAAAGATTGAGACTTTATGATCCAGAATAGTTTCTTATGTGTTTTATTTGTGCTTTGAAGTTAATTTGGTTAGATTTGAGCCTTCTGTAGGTCTTTTCACCCGTGAAGTGCATTTTAGAGTATCGGTTTGTTAACTTTGAGGTAAGTATCTTGCCTAACCTTGTGTGGGGGAGCTAATTATAGTCCGTGTATGCGAGGTGACGAGTGTGTGTTCGGACTTAATTGTGGAAAATTTTCTCTAGGGTTCTTAGGTCCTTATGTTCTTTATATGCAAAGTATCCCATTATGATTGAGTTTCTTAATTACTTAAATTACCTCTATATGCTCCACATGATGTTGCTAGCTTTCCTCTAATTCCTACGTATTACATTGACCCTTATTTGCCTTAGTTGAAGTTATTGTCTTCCTTATTGTTTTGATATTTCTTGATTGTGAGCTCCTCTATGATTTCTTGCAAATAGGTAACATGTCCAATTGTTGTGGTTACCGGTTATCACGTGTTTATTATGTCTTGTTGTATAGTTGAGGTTTCATGGTGAAGTTAATTGTTGGTACAAGTTTAGTTATAGCTGATTTCCTTGCCGGGACATATTTAATTCTTATTGTTGGTTCCCTTACCGAGATGTATTTATTCTTGTTGTTGACTCCCTTGCCGGGATATGGTTGTCTCCATATGGTTCCCTTGCCAGGATTCCTGATTGGTGTTGATTTGTATAGTGGGATCGGATTGCACACCGCAACAATATTATATGGGATCGGGTTACACACCCTAACAAGGAGTAATAATGATGGACAGGTGGGGTTGGGTTGTACGCCGCAACAAGGAGTAATAAGGATGGACAGGTGGGGTCGGGTTGCACGCTGCAACAATATTATATGATTTGGATCGGGTTGCACGCTGCAACATCATTATATGATTTGGATCGGGTTACCTGCCACAAAAATATTATATAATTTAGATCGGGTTGCACGTTGCAACAGCACTGTAAGATTGGGATCGGGTTGCACGCCGCAACAAGAAAGAATAAAAGTGAATATTGACTCTTATAGTAAGAACAAGAGTAAAAGCACGAAGGGTGATGCCATGCAGTTTCTGCTGCTGTGTTTATTTGTTGTTATCAATTCAAGTGCTTAAAATTTTTAAATTCCTTTGTTGATGTGATCCTTTATGTTAGAACCTACAATATTTTCAATACCTCATCGTATTTATGTGTATATACATATATACTCCAATACTTCAAACTTCAATAATTGTTACAGCATTAATTCAATTAGTTTCTCAATTATATCCCCTTAAATCGTCTGAAGTTGATTTTACTTTTAAAAAAATTCTACTAAGTTTTAAGTTATTAAATCTCATGTTAAAGGTAATAATCCATTCAATGTTATATTTTTAAATTAAAAGGTTTAATTTCTTTACTCAAATGATTTCAAAAGAAACAACTTCATCTTTTCTCGGTAGCTTTCCCAATTAGTTTGGAAATTGTAATTTTACTTATATTAGGTAAATGGGACTTCTTGAACATATTGAGTGCATTGTACGGACATTATGTATTGTATAGAATGTGGATTCTATTGTTAAAAGTGAGATGGAAAATATGGGGGCACAAGGTACCATGCGTGCGGAAGGTTCAAAAGTTAAGATTATGATGTGAATAATCGAGGATTGAGATGGTCGGGATTGTGCATTAGACATGTTGTGATTTATTGAATGGGCATTTCCTTCTTTAATTGAATACATTATTACTTGTCTCTGTTCCTGTTATATCAGTATTGATTTACTTGGTTATCATTTGTTACTACCTGTGTTCTCCCTTTATTGTTCGTATTGTTTGTATTTTGATTTCTTTCTGCTATTGATATTACCTCGTTATCTTTATCTCGATATTTTATTATCATATCTTGTTCATTTCATTTGACTAGTAGGTGTCTTGACTGTTCCTCATCACTACTCCACCGAGGTTAGTCTTGATACTTACTGAGCACCGCCGTGGTGTGCTCATACTACGCTTTTGTATGTGTTTCGCGTACAGATCCAGGCATTGATAGATAGTAGTTGTACGGGTCGTTGCGGTGGAGACTCGCGGTAACCTGTTACTGCGTTCGCAGACCTCAGAGTCACCTTCGTTTGTATTTACATTCCATTGATTCCTTCTCGTTCTGGAACATTATTGTATTTATTTGTATAACTACTCTTAGAAAGGATTATGCCTTGTACCACCGGTTTTGGAAATTGTAATTTATTGAGATTTATTTAAGTAAATGACAATGTTATTTCTGTAAATGTTAGGCTTACATATTTTAGAGACTAGATGCCATCACAACTCTTTCGAAGGGATTTTGGATCGTGACATTTATAAATGAACTAAATAACTTCAGCATCTTATACTGAAGTTTTTGAAAAAGCTTAATGATAAAACTAATGAATCGAGGACAAAAAAAACTTCAGCTTATTTAGTGCTCAAGTTTTTACAAATGAACTAAATAACTTCGGCATCTTCTGTTGAAGTTTTTGAAAAAGCTTAATGACAAAACTAATAAATCCAAGAGAAAAAAACTTCAGCTTATTTAGTGCTGAAGTTTTTACAAAATGAACTAAATAACTTCAGCATCTTCAGCAATTACAAACAAAAACTTTAGCACACTTCAGGCCCATCTACTAGAATGCTGAAGTTTGCGTGATTGTCTTTGCTACTTCAGGCCCGTATGCTGAAATTACGCAAAAAAGTGGGTACGCTTGTATTTTTTTTTGTAAAGCGGGTACAAGTTAAAGCATGACCCAAAAAGCAGGTATAGACGCAAATGCCCCATTGTTCGATGAAAAAAAATATACAAAACCATACCTTTAATATTGGAGGATTTGCATCTATATCCAGTTTTTGGATCACAATTTATCTTATACCCGCTTTGCAAAAAAAATTGCAAGTGCACCCACTTTTCGGTTAACTTTAGACATACGGGACCTGAAGTAGCAAGAATTTATGTTTGAAGTTTGAACTTCAGAATTTTTTGCCTAAAGGGTGACCTTATCATAGTAAAACTTCAGATATTTTCGTCTGAAGTTTGGCCTGATTTGCAAAAGCAATCAAAAACTTTAGTTCGTAGTGCAAACTTCAGACAAATCAGCTTATTATATTTGAACTTCAGATAATTTTTCCTGGCATGATAGTTGCAAACTTCGGACAAAATTTAACCTGGTAATGTCTGAAGTTGCAGTCCCAAACTTCAGTTGATGCCTCTCCGAGTTTTGACAATAAACTCTTGTTTTATTATTTACGTACTTTATGTTAGGATGTATTAATGTTTGAGAGGCAGTGGCGAGTCTTTCTTTCTTCTTGATTTATCGCTTTGTCCAATTTTCATAAATAATAACATGTGTAACTTACATGATAACATGTTCGAGAGAGAAAAGAAGAAGAAGAGGAGGAAGAAAGGAGCGCATAGGTCGCAGGATCTGAAGTTGTCAAAACTAGGGTATAGGTTAAATAATTTTAAAAATATAGGTATAAGTTAAATGGGGACGACCAAATAGGGCGCCCCATGCAATTTTTACTTTAAGATTTGTGGCTAAAATAAATCATCTGCCAGGCCCACTTTCAATTGTTTCCATAAACTTTTGGCCTTACAATAATCTCAAAGTTTAGGAAGAATAATGGACAACGCAGTGACATCGTAGCTTGCTTTAGGTGCGGTAATTAAATAAATCATCGTGACTACGGGTATGGTTCCCGTGGCATGGTCACGATACATAAATTCCAATTCGAGAGTGAGTTTCACATGACTTGACTCTAACTTCAAATAGTAATAAAATAAACATGTTGTAAATCGCGGGTGCGTTTCACGTGGCGCGATTCGCAATGTGTACAAAATAAGCAAGTGCGTGACATCGTGACTTGTTCAAACAAATTCCATAATACTAAAAGCGGTTTAAGAAGTTAAAAATACACAATAGGTTTTAAATATGTATTAAATCAGATAATTAGGCTAATTATTAATAGTTGAGCGAACATGCTAAAATCACGAAATTCGAAAATACCTAACACCTTCTCCTAGGTTAACAGAATCTCTTACCCGGTCTTCTAATTTTGCGGACTTTAAAACAGAGTCAAATTTTCTCGATTTGGAATTTAAAATAAATCGGTGACTTGGGACACCATAAATTATTCCAAGTGGCGATTCTGAATAAATAAATAAGCTCATTTCGATTAATGTCACTTTAATTGGAAAAACTCTATATCCCCTCCGAAAAAAGGAGGTGTGACACATTGAATAACAAGTTTTACATTATTATCAGATGTGTATTAATTATTGTTGTTGTTGTTATTGTGCTTGTCTTTTTTATTTTTAACATGGCTTCTTGACTACTGTTTTCTTTTGCAAACCTGCTGATAAATGTTGTTTTTAGTCGAGGTTCAATCGGAAATAACTTCTCTAGCTCTTCGAGATACCGGTAAGTTCTGTATATACACTATTCTCTCATACCTCATATTATGAAAATACATTTGATATGATGTTATTGTTGTTGTGTACTAATCTTTGCATATCTAAACCGTTACCAAAAACATTTGTTATTGCATATCTAAAGGAGTGAAATGGGGTTAACTTAATAGTCCTAAATTGTCTCGAGCACAATAGGGAATAGGTAGTTGAACAACTCTTACCAAACGGCAGCACCCGGCAGCCACATTTGACATTTGTCGCATTCTTGTCTCATTAAACTCCTAAATAGCCCAATGATTGCAAACGATTGATAGTGCATGTATGTGCTTTTCAATTCGCGATCAACTTATTAGAATTTAAACGTAATAAGTTTGAATGGAAATCATTCATATTTCACGTCTAATATGCACAAATCTCTCGTTGTTTTACGGAGGAACAAAAAAAATCTTTATTTTAGTGAACACAAGCTCAACTTTACGTCTAATATGCACAAATCTCTCGTTGTTTTACGGAGGAATAAAAAAATCTTTATTTTAGTGAACACAAGCTCAACTTTAGGCCCTTTTGAATGCCATGAGGCGGGTCATACGAGTAGCGAAAGACTGAAGTGGAATAGGAATCAATCGATGATTGAAATTTCTTAGAAAAATTGTCTAATGCCTTATCTCTTTTGAATTATATCACTCTCTTTCGGCCCGAAGCCGATACGAAGTGAAAGTCGCTGAGGTAAGTTCCGATAGAACTAGGTTCTGGATACTTCTACCATTTTTTCTTATAAGTTACTCTTTGAACTCAACATTAAAGTACTGGAAGAGAATCGTTATCCTCTTTCTAAAAGGATGGGTATTTAGGTCTATTGCTTATGTCCGATTTGCTGAAGCTAGCTTGACTTCACTCACTTCAGAGATAGAGAAAAAAAAAATAAGAAAGGAGTTGAGATTCATCAATCTAAAAAGACATTACCTTTTCATCGAAGATGTCAATCTAAAACCTCAAATTTTCAAGAAAAAATGAATTGCTTAACTGCATCCAATTTGATATCTTCCTATACAATCTTGTAAATATATAATTTGGCAATGGATAGAAGCTTTATTATTAATTCTCATTTTAAAAGATTGTAAGAATTTGCTTTCTAGCAAACGTCATGCCAATGATATTGTCAAGATTCTTTTGTCCGGATACTTATACTACAGTACAAGTATTAATTATTTGGGATTCATATTTTCTTCCGGTTAAATCCGTCTTCACAATTATTTATGTGATTTAAATTTTTTTAGTTTATCTCAAAAAAGAATAATTTATTTTTATACTCATAAATAATTCAATTTTAAATTTCTTATTTACCTTTTATGAGATTATGTATGAATTGATTTAGACCACAAAATTTAAAACATATATTTTCTCTTTATAATCCGTTCCCAATTAAACTGCAACATATAAATTTTTCCGAGGAAGTATTTAATGGGGAATCTGATCAAATCTATAAAAAAAATCCGATTCCTTTAAAGTATTTGCATTTAATTGAATAAAGTAATACTCTAACAATGAAGTCATAAAATGCACGTTTCATTTAGAGGAATAATATGAATATTACAGGAAGAGTACTAGAGAGCAGAAGGAATTCAAATGATTCTTTCTGTAGGTAAATATATAGACTCAAAATAGCAGTGATTTAAAACGTGGACGAAAAAATTAAGTATACAACTTGAGTTAATTAATATATATTTTTAAAAAAGCAAGGTCCAAGGCAAAATGTTTTTGCACTTTTTTGCAACCAAGTGAATCTTTTCTGTCTGCTTATTGATATCTCAATGAGGTGTTAGATTTTGCATCCTGCATGTATACACATACAAATACAGATAATTAGAATAAGTTAGCTAAGAAACTTGGACCAAAGACATTCTTAAAATAAAATGCATGCAAAACACAAATTTAATAATATTCGGACCAACTTGCACATACATTAATTATTCAATTGAGCATTTGTTACCTTTCAGCGGTACAAATATCAAGTAACGCTGCCACCGGTACAAATATTATTGGTATCAATAGAAAAGAATCTAGAATATCGAATTTGATGGATTCAATATTTAAATTTTCACTACTGAATTCATTGCATTTCTGCAATTATGGATTCAAAACTTGGTATTTTTTCAAACTTTGATTTATTAATTTTGCACATATATATTTATATTTCGTTAAAAAAATACTAAGTTCAGCTAAATCCGTGAGCAATAAATTACTTCTGCCCCTGTCACTATTAGGATGCTCGTGTTAAGAATGTGTAATAGCTATGTTCCCTGTAGGAAGGTGACCCCTCAACCTAACCCCACTACCCCCACCACCATTGCTTTAATTTGTAAACAAAAATGTGATCTAATTAGTTTAATTTATGACTTCACTTTAGCAATAGTACTATGTTTTAATGTTAGGTATACGAACTAGCATGGTTTGAAGTAATATCCAATACCGAGTGATTTTATTTTGTATAATTGCGTGAGCCCTCTTTTTATCTCATATATTTGTGGACCTACATCTTAAACATTTGGATCCACAAAATTCTGGGACCCACATAGTTATGAGACAAAAAAATACTTCACACAACTAGTGTCAGTTGTTCTAGTTGTATGAGGCACAAAATAAAAAATTTCATCCAATACCACATACACTTTTTGTGTTTTGAGGTGCAAAAATATACCAGGACACTTGATAAGCAATTAATTTTGAAAGGTCGTTGAACGTACGAGTAAAGTCTCACATTAGCATCTAAAAAGTTTGAAAGTTGAAATAAGTAAAAAAAAATTCCAATAAAGGGTGCTCAATATATATTATATACCATTAAAATCTAATATTTTACTAGAGTATCATTTTCGACGAAGGATAGTAAGCCTTGGGGCTATGTACCTTCGCCCTTGGGGGTAAGACTTTCTTAATGGTGTGAACGCTTTTGAAGAAATTCGTGCGAGTTTAGCTCTAGTTATGGTTGAGCCCAACACCAACTCTACTAGCGAGCGAATCTAAAAATTTTCAATTATGTCAATGCGTATAACTTAAATCCGTTTTATTATGACATGATCAAAGAGAATCGGAGTCACTTACCTTTTGATGAAGTTATTGAGATGTGGTATGGCTTCCTCGAGTAGTAGTCTTGTATTTGGGGAAAGGCACTCTACCACTCTCAATGTACAAAACATCTTGCACAAGGATTTCATAGTGTCGTTTCACCTCTTCTGCAGTTTTTCCTCCAACTGCTTTGGCAACATTGGACCAACGATCACAAGTGTCTTTGTCATATACTGCCAAGGCCTTCTCAAATGCCTTGTTCTGTTTAGCTGTCCAAGTGCCAGAGCCATGTTGTGAGGACATTGAGCTCATTTTCTATCTCTATTTGCTAATTACAAGATATTTGAAGTCAATTTGTTGAAAGGAAGAGCTAACAAGAAGAAGAAGAAGAGAGTAAGCCGAGGAGAGTAAGCGTTGAGTTGTTTTGCGAAAAAAGAGGTGGAAAAGAGCTGCTTATAAAGGGAGTCAAAGGGGTTTGTCAGGGAGAGGCAGAATTAGGATTTGAAGGTCATGGATTTATTTTCGCATCAACCAAAATTTGTTCTATATATAAGGTGTCACTAATAATATATCACTATTTTTAAGTATACGTACATATATACATGAAATTTTTGTCGAACTTTTCGAGTGTCAGTGACCTCTCTCTTTCCAACATAGGTTTGTCTATAACTTAGGGTGTAGTGTAGTGGTCAATGATGTGAGAAAAAACTATGAAAAATCAGAATCTGAGTTCCAACAAAGACAAAAACACGCTAGATGATTTTATTCTGTATGCTCAAATTTTGACGAAATTATACGGCATATACCTCTCGTCATGAAAAATAGTTGCAAATACCTCAAACCATAATCAAAGTGTGTATAAATTGACTCAAAAACTATTGTTACACCAAAAGAAAAGGGAGTGAGAAGGGGCCCAAAAATTAATTGCAATAATATTCTGATGATTTGTTTTCTTAGGAACCACAAGACGAGCAAGGGAAAGAACATTCACATAACCATGAGTATGAGAAGAATCAGTAATCCTCCGAACCAAGTTTCAGTTACACCTCTCCACTTAAAAAAAATCTTTATCTATTAAATTTGAGTAATAGTACGATTATTTGCTCAAATATTAGATTAGTTTCTAATAGTGTAATAGCAGCCACATAAACAGGGGTGGAGTTAGAGGCGGAGCCAGAATTTGAAGTTTATGGTTTAGAATTCTAGTATGTTTAAGTTATTAGGTTCGAAATTAATAATTTGTACATATTCAATAAATTTATAATAAATATAAGGTTTGGATTAAAGCTACTGAGTTCGATCGAATTCGTAACATGTGTTCTAGCTCCGCCACCGGGTAGAGATAAAGTGATGCTTGTGGTTCGGACGAACGCATTTGCTTTGGACTAATCTCTATATTTATGTTATAACTATATATATATATGAGTAATTTATCCAGAATTAGTAAGCTGCATTTTTTAAAATTTCAAACTCGTAAATTCAAAAATTTTATTACTGTGCATAAATTAAGCTTTTACTATCCCCTCCGTTCCAGTTTATATGAATCTATTTCTTTTTTGGTCTGTTCCAAAAAGAATGATCCATTTCTAAATTTGGAAACTATTTAGCTAGAAGCTTTTATAATCACATAAATGTTCTGGGCCCCCTTTTAACTTGTTTAGGATCACAAATATAAAAAAAATTCATTTTTTCTTAAACTCCGTAATCAGTCAAATATGTTCACATAAATTGGAACGGAGGAAATAGTAAAAAGGGCAACCCGGTGTACTAAGTTCCAACTATATGCGATGTCGGGAAAAAAATCGAACCACGAGAATGTATTGTACATATCTTGCCCTGCATTTCTCGTACTAAACCTAATACTAGTACTTAAGCTTTATTGGTCCTTTTCATCCACATATAGCATATGAATAGCCTTAGCCTATTGTGACTTATTCACATGGTTGGTTTATCGGGGATTGCGCAATAACCCTATAATTAGTAATTATCTACTAAGTAAGTAGGTTAGTCCCTTTAGGAATAAGCAGACCACTTGTCCAAAAATATCTGCGCAAAAACCTCATCACTATATATATATTTAATTTGATACATCAATAGAGAATCATTATCATCTGTATTATTTATTCCAAAATATTGACTCGCAAAATGAGATATGGGACCCCGAATTCACTCGCTGTACGTACAGCAGGAGCTTTCACGAGATTGCCACAATGCTAGTAGATACAGAGTACTTCGAGAAGTAGATTGCCTAAAGATATGCCTAAAGATATAGGAGTGGCTGATTCAGAATTTTTACTAAATATTGTAAAATATAAAATAAAAGATATTTACAGGGGAGGGTATGGAATAGTTTTATTTCTTCGCCCCTTAATTAAATGTCTCGAGTTTAAACTTTCAGAATAAAAATCTGTTTGTTACGAATTATTTTACCTTCTTAGTGAACTTATTCAATTGTGAATCTAGAATAGTCAGGGTCGAGATGATCAAATATATGTGTAAGTGATGATCTTTGAGTACATATTTTGTGATGTGTACTTAAATTGAAAATAACATTTCAAGATTGTAAAGCTGCCCAAGTCCTGGCGGTCCGTACAATTATTGTATAATGTTATCCTGAAACTTGTGTTTTTTTAGTAATATAATAGTACAATAAAATTCAAGCGTCGTGTCTCTCCTGATTGGCTTTTGGTCAGCAGTCCGATAATTATATGACCATAGCGAGAAAAACAAAAAGGAAAAAGGAAGCTTTCTGATTATTCTTGTAACATATATATTGCTACAAGACATGTTCTCCAGATTTTTCCTTTGCTTTATTACTACAATATTATGCATATAAAATTAAGGACATTTTAATTAAATAATGTAACTTTTCATGGCTAATCTTAAGCTTCAATGACTTTTTTCATAGAATAAATATCGTAGCAAGAAACAATGGCCGACTTAGAGCATTTATGGAATCTGGGGAGCCCAAAAACTTTTGTATAGATCATATATTTCTATTAAAAAATCCATTAAATATATATAAATATTTGCTTGTAAATTTAATTATTATTATATTATTAATTTAAGATTGTAATAGAAAATCATAGTATTAAATTTTGAATCAGCCTCCTACCAGAAATGACGTAACTAAAGTTAGAATTAAGCTACAAACTTTACATGTTAAGTGGTCAGGGACTTGAACGAAAGAAGAAAAAAGTAGCAAGGGGATAATACTTATTGTCGGGGAAGTTTTACATTGGGGCATTTGCATCTATATCTATTTTTTGTACCATATTTTAACCTATGCCCGCTTTGTAAAAAAAATTACAAGCGTACTCGCTTTTTCGCATAACTTCAGCACACGGGTCTGAAATAGCAAAGGCAATCACACAAAACTTCAGCATTTTAGTAGCCGAGCCTGAAGTTCAGCTCTAGAGCTGAAGTTTTTGTTTTGTAACTCGCGAACTTCAGCTCTAGAGCTGAAGTTTTATTTTATAAGTTTTTGTTTAGTAACCGGAAAACTTCAGCTCTAGAGCTGAAGTTTCTATGTTGTAACTAGAAAACTTCAGCCCTAGAACTGTATAATTTTTTCCCACAAATGCTAACAGTCTCATTAATTGAGTCGTCCTTAGTCAAGAATCTTGACTTGTATTAAATATTTTGTGATCTATGACAAGATGTTCAACATCCTGACTTTTTATAACTGCTACTAGTTAATATTAATGCCGTTGCCTTTTAGTATCAACAACAATGTGTCGTAGGGGACTAAGCAGCGACCTCCAAATTAAATCATTAATGAAACAATGAAAGATTTGAAATTCAATTGTACAGTTGCTTTAGCAGCACCAATAACAGAAGAAGAAGAAGAAGAAGAAGAAGAAGAAGAGGAGGAGAATGGGAGGAGAAAGAGAAGCTGAAGTTTTTTAAAAAGTGGATACGGGTGCAAATAGAAAGACAAAGCGGCTACAGGTTAAAAAGGGGCACCCTATTCGTGCAATTTTTACTTTTACATTGTGGCTATAAAGGTAAAACTTGTGCCATGTGTGTGTTGCCAAAGGTGGGACTTCTCGGCCAAATTTTAATTTAGTCGGACCCTAATATAAATCAGACATTGAATAGGAAATTAAAAAAAAACGAAAAAGGGTTCAAAATGCCCCTAAGCTATTGAAAAAGGTTTAAAATACCTTTCATCCACATGTTGGGCTAAAATACCCCTTCATCTACATTTTTGGTTTACTAATGCACTTTGACCGTTAGGTCAATGTTGAATTAAAAATAATTACTTAAAAAAATATTTTGCAAAATATTTTCGCTTTTTAAAACTAATGCACCAGTAGTCCACTAATTTAGTAAAGTCTTCTTCTTCTTTTTTCTTTTCAGTTTTTACAAAAAATAATTCAGTTTTTACCAAAAAATATTTTTTTTTATTTTTCAATTTTTTGAAAGCATTTTTTTTGTATAAACTAAAAAAAAAAATTGTAAAAACACAACAAAAAATTTGTTTTTAAAAAAAATATTTTCGTTGTTTAAAAACTGGAAAAAATATTTCAACAAATATTTTTGTTTTTGAAAAAAAAAAATTCAGTTTTTCATTTTTTAAAAACAAAAATATTTTGTTGAAAAATGAAAATATTTTTACAAAAAAAATTCAGTTTTTATAAAAAAAATCTTGTTTTTACAAAAAAAAAAATGCTTAAAAAAATTGAAAAAAATATTTTTTAAAAACGAAAATATTTTTATTGTTATAAATATATTATATTATGGATGTTTATTTAGTACTCCATTGTAAATAAGCTTCCTGAAGAAGCTTATCCATATGGGACTCCGCCATAAATATGTTTTATCTATTTAGTACTCTATTGGAAATAAGCCTTCTAAAGAAGCTTATCACTTTGCTACCCGGTTATGGATAAATATTATCCCCAATAGAAGATTATCCATATCGGGTATAATAAGCTTATCCTTTTAATACTCTGTTATGGATAAATATTACCCCCGGTAGAAGATTATCCATACCGGATACAATAAGCTTATCTTTTCAGTACTCTGTTATGGATAAATATTACCCCCATTAGAAGATTATTCATACCGGATACAATGAGCTTATCCTTTCAGTACTCCGTTATGGATAAATATTACCCCTAGTAGAAGATTATCTATACCTAGTACAATGAGTTTATCCTTTCAGTACTCCATTATGGATAAACATTACTCTCAGTAGAAGATTATCCATATCTGGTATAGTAGCAGGCTACACAGCAGCTTGCAGTAGCAGCTTACACAACAACTTCCTTTCTTCTTTAAATAGAAGAGATTTCAGTTCATTAAGTACATTAGTTTGAATTCGAATAATATATCGTTTCTCTCTATATTTGTCTTTACTTTACAGTCTTTATTTTATAACACGTTATCTGCCATCTCGAGCAAATACTTTGAAAGTATGTGAGGTACGAACTTTCTTTTCATATATAATGTCAAATCTTTCTAAACTTGAATTTGTAGCCCTGGATATATCTGGAGGAGGCCCACAGCTCGCGGTATTCTATTCATCCGGGTGCCGCGAAAATGTATCAGGACTTGAGACAGCACTACTGGTGGAGAAGAATGAAGAACGATATTGTAGGTTATATAGCTCGGTGTCTCAACTGTCAGTAGGTGAAATATGAGCATCAGAGACCAGGTGGTTTGCTTCAGCGGATGATTATTCCAGAATGGAAGTAGGAGAGAGTTACTATGGATTTTGTGAGTAATCTTCCTCAAACTTTGAAGAAATTTGATTCCATTTGGGTGATTGTGGATCGGCTGACCAAATCCGCACACTTTATTCCGGTGTGTACTACTTATTCTTCGGAGCGGCTGGCAGGGATATTCATCTGAGAGATTGTGCGATTGCATGGTGTTCCAGTTTCCATTATCTCAGATAGGGGTACTCAGTTTACCTCCCAGTTTTGGAGAACTTTTCAGCAAGAATTGGGTACTCAGGTGGAGTTGAGCACAGCATTTCATCCTCTGACGGACGGACAGTCCGAGCGTACTATTCAGATATTGGAGGATATGTTGTGTGCATGTGTGATTGATTTCGGAGGTTTTTGGGATGAGTTTCTGCCGCTTGCAGAGTTTGCTTACAACAACAACTATCAGTCCAGCATTCATATGGCACCATATGAGGCCTTGTATGGAAGGCGGTGTAGATCTCCAGTGGGTTGGTTTGACCCCGGCGATGCTAGATTATTAGGGACAGAGTTAGTTCAGGATGCCTTAGAGAAAGTGATGGTGATTCAGGAGAGACTTCATACAGCTCAATCGTGTCAGAAGAGTTATGCGGATCGGAAGGTTCGAGATGTATCTTACATGGTGTGCGAGAAGGTCTTGCTGAAGGTTTCGTCCATGAAGGGTGTTATGAGATTCGGAAAGAAAGGGAAGTTAAGCCCGCGATTTATTGGACCTTTTGAGGTACTTAGCAGAGTTGGAGAGGCGGCATATATGCTTGCCTTGCCACCTAGTTTGTCAGGTGTTCATCCGGTATTCCATGTTTCCATGCTCCGGAAGTATGTTGGGGACCCGTCTCATGTTTTGGATTTCAGCACAGTGTAGTTAGATGAGGATTTGACTTATGATGTGGAGCCAGTGGCTATTTTGGGTCGACAGGTTCGAAAATTGAGATCAAAAGATATAGCGTCAGTGAAAGTGCAGTGGAGAGGTCGGCCCGTGGAGGAGGCTACCTGGGAGACCGAGCGGGAGATGCGGAGCAGATATCCTCACCTATTTGAGACTTTAGGTATGTTTCTTAACTCGCTCGAGGACGAGCGTTTGTTTTAGTTGAGGAGGATGTGATGACCCGACCCGTCATCTCATGAGTTACCGCCCCGTTTCCCCTATTTTTAGCTTCTTTATGCTTCATTATCCGTATCTTGTGTAATCAGGTTGATTTGGAATGGTTTTGATAAGAAATGAGACACTTAGTCTCTTTTAAGAAGGCTTAAGTTGGAAAAGTCAATCGGATGTTGACTTATGAGTTAGAGGGCTCAGATGTGAATTCCGATGGTTTGGTTAGCTCCGGGAGGTGATTTGTGACTTAGAGAGTGTGATCGGAAGTGGTTTTGGAGGTCCGGTGTAGATTAGGCTTGAATTGGCGAAGTTAGTATTTTGGCGATTTCCTATTGATAGGTGAGATTTTGATCCGAGGGTCAGAATGGAATTTCTAGAGTTGCAGTAGCTTCATTAGGTGATTTGGGATGTGTGTGCAAAATTTCAGGTCATTTGGACGTGGTTTGGTCGGGTTTTTGATCGAATGCGTGTTTTGGAAGTTTTAAAAGAACTTAGGCTTGAATTCGATGTAATTCGATGATTTTTGTGTTAGTTGAGGTATTTTGATAATTGGAACAAGTTTGTATGATGTTTTAGGAGGTGTTGGCATTTTTGGTTGAGGTCCCGGGGGCCTCGGGTGTGTTTCGGATGCCCAACGGGTCATTTTTGGAAGTTTTGAACTGCTGTATCTGGTTTCCTTCTTCGCGAACGCGAGGGTTGTCTCGCGAACGCAGAGAGGAAAAATGAGGGGCTGCGATATTGGCCTTCGCGAACACGAAGGGCGAAATGGGAACGCGAAGGAGCAGACCAAGGTGCATCGCGAACGCGAGAGGGCGACCGCGAACGCGTAGAAGGATTTTTGGGCCTGGGTCATTTGGCCTACGCGAACGCGAGGCAAGCCACGCGAACGTGAAGGGCCTGTCAGTTGGCCTTCACGAACGTGAAGCCTGGACCGCGAACTCGAAGGGTCAGGAGGAATTGGGCTTCGCGAACGCGACGCCTGTGTCGCGAACGCGATGAAGAACGAGCCTGGGCAGAATGTTAAGTTTTGGAAATGGGACTTCGTTCCCATTTCCCAATTTTAACGATTTGGAGCTCGGATAGGGCGATTTTTGGAGAGAACAACGGGGTAAGTGTTTTTAACTCAATTTTGGTTATATCACTCGAATCTATTGCAAGTTTTATCGTTAATCCGTGAATTTAAGGGAGAAAAACTTAGAAACCCTCTCGGATATAATTGAGGATTTGAAGGTCGAAACGATATGGGAAATTGTTAAATTTGGTATGGTTAGACTCGTGGGGAGATAAGGAACACGTTGATGTAAAAATTTCTGAATTTTGGGACGTGGGCCCGGGGCTCGGGTTTTTGCTAATTTCGAGAATCTTGATATTTTTTTATTCTTTTGAATGGGCTTTGTTCCCATAACGCATTGTGACGTATTCGTTCTGATTTTGATAGATTCGACGCACGTGGAGATCAATTCGAAGGGAAAAGGAGTCGCGACTTAAAGAAATAGCCGCCTTGAGGTTAGTAATAGATGTAAATGCTGTGTTGGGAGTTTGAAACCCCGAATTTGCCATTATAGTGCTATATTGAGGTGACTTGCACGCCGGATAACGGGCGTGGGGTAGAGCACCGTTGGGGATTGTGACTTGGTCCGTCCCGCTTAATGAAAATACTACCAAATTGCTTGGAGTTGAATTGATATCCTAATAAATGGATTGATTATCATAATTGGGTTTCGTGCCAACTGTTTGAATCCTTCAGGGATTGTTTTACTAGTTTCTTACCATGTGTACAGAAAATTGCACTCAGTCCTAGTATTAAATATTATTTTGCAAACTCAGCCATTTTTATCAAAACTTGGGACTTAAATAATATTTCTAATGAAGTTTGGGCTGAATAATCTATTTGCTATTATGTCGAGAGGCTTATATGATTTTGGACTGATTATGGGATCGTGCTGCGCACCGCAGTGGTATTATACTTATGGGATCGGGTTGCGCGCCGCAGCGGTATTACATTGATATTGATATGAGGCCGAGAGCCTAGATTTGATGCCACGAGATGGTTGATATTGCGCTTGGGCTGTAGGAGCCCCTCCAGAGTCTGTACACAACCCCAGTGAGCGTCGTCGACGATAAATAAATGGATGGCTCGGGTTGCACGCCGCAGTGGGTACTAGAGAGTACCGGTTTATGTGTTGCATTGCATATTTGATTGTCATTATTTATTTCTCTGTTGCAGCATTATTAATTTCGTTGGTTATCTTAATTGATGTTACCTGGTGAACTGTTGTGATTATAGTTTATCTTGTGCCTATTTAGGATTTCTTACTAGCCTTTATTTATGTTTATTACTATCTGGGTTGGAAGTACTCACTTTACTCCCTGCACCTCGTGTGCAGATACATGTGTACCTACTGAGGCTGAGTGAGACTATCTCTGTCGAGCATCGTATCTGGGAGCATTAAGGTAGCTGCATGGCGTTCGTAGTCCTGATCTTCCCATCTGTCCTATTGTTTTATTCCGCATTTTCTTTAGAAAAATATGTAGTAGGTTGACACTCGTGTATTAGAGGCTCAGACTTGTGACACCTGATCGATTGGGCTGTGTAGTAGTATTTCCACTTGGGTTTTCCGCATGTTTAACTACATTTCAGACTTTCAGTGTTACGACTTAGCAATTAATTGTGTTAATTGAATCATGAATTACATAAAAAGGGTTAAGGTTGGTAAATTGGTCGGGCTTGCCTAGCAGTATGTTGGGCGCCATCACGACCGGGATTTGGGGTCGTGATAATTCGGAATTATTTCACAATTAAAATTATGTGGTGATAATATTACTGATCATGATATGTTGGATAAAACTTTTACCACTTTTCATGCCTCGAATATGCTCCTGCAGTAGCAATATCGAGAGATGGGATTCAAAAAGTATTCTGAACTTATCTCACATCTTCTTGTAGTCGAGCAACATAATGGGCTATTAATGAAAACCATGAAAGCCGACCTACTAGTTCTTGTCCATTCCCTGAAGTGGATGAGACAAACTTCCACCCAGCTAAGCATGGAAGAGGTCGTGGCCCCAGTCGTGGTCATGGCCGTGGTCGTGGAAGAAAATTTAATCATGGTAATAATAATTCACCAAAGAACCCTCCTCACCACCAGCAGTGGAAAAAGAAGGAACAAAAGCTTGAAGCGGTGCAAACACCAAATGCAGAAAATGCATGCTATAGATGTGGAGGAAACGGGCACTGGTCACGTACTTGTCGTATGCCAAAGCATCTGGTTGAGCTTCATCAAGCTTCTGTAAAGAAGACAGAGAAAAATGCTGAAGCAAATTTTATTTCTGAAGATAATTTAGACTTCATGCATTTGGATGTGGCTGATTACTTTGCACTCACAGAAGGAGAAGCAAGTCATGTGATCGGTATTGAATCTGTAGAAATGTAAATATTTTAATTTTTGTTGTTTGTAATAGATAGTATGGTTATGTAATTGTTGTACATAAATAAAAGTTATGCTTTGATAATTATGTTTACTATATATATATATATATATATATATATATATATATATATAT
>MU745688.1:73548-105520 GCA_026770625.1 Nicotiana glauca
ACTAATACAAAAGTAGCCACAGTGAATCAGAAGTTTACCAATACAAAAATTTATGTCATAGTAAACCAGAAGTTTACTAAGAGATAGCAGATGTCATGATAAACTTGAAGTTTTCATTTGCCATTTTTAAATGAGCTATTTGAGAATTCAGATAAGCATATACTGAAGAACTAGAAGATTCTTCATGAATTCTCCTGTGTTGCTTGTTCTCATAATAAATTGATTATATCAGCTAAATTTGGGACTAAAACCCTTGATTCTGAAATATATAAAAGGTGAATATGGGCTCATTCACCTATCATGTGAACCACTTATATATGCATGTATAAGATGGTTACATATATTGTTTATTGTCAACCTGCAGTTTGGCATTTGAAATTGCTTTTCTCACTTAAGAGAATAATTTTTAGATTATGAAATTATGACAGTTCATCTTGATAATGCTGGTTTATATATAAGCTAGTTTAGTAGTGAATACCTCATATTAAAAGCTAACCTATTGTTTATAAGAACAAAGTTTCATATGTTGGTCTAAGATTTTTCAAATTGCATATAACAGCACTTGTATGCATCAGACCAACAATATATGATAAGTCTTCCCCTTACAATTGGTTTAGGATCAGAAATCAAATATTTTACTATCTTTTGATGTGTGGTATATAATTAATTTCTCTACCACAATGCACAAAGATATCTTTTCCAAAGAAGATTGGGGATATATGTCAATCTTTCTAACATTTGGGGGATGGAATAAACAACTGAAAAATATGCTATATGAATCGAATTATCATTAATATGATCCTCACTTAGAAGATAATTCAAGTCAAATATCAGAAGTATTTGCTGATCCAAAATTTAATATCATATTTCAGCTTCAAATGTTCCAATTAATATTAAAGTCCCCGAAGAATAGAGTTTACTGTACGCATGAAGCGTGGTAGACCAATCAGTTCTAAAGGTAAAAATCCTTGAAAAATGGTATGAGCTAATGATCATAATGAGGAGGAAATAAGCTCTAGAAGAGCCCACGACATAACATTTTACGAAACTCCCGAAGAAGTTCAGGTACCCGCAAATAAAGAAAGTGATGAGATCTCAACAATTTATGTAGCTTAGAACCGATACAAAATGATCGTCGACTATATATTCGATCCAATATAGTGCACAATACTGTGAAATATTGTGAGGATCGGACCAGTAGTCCAGACACCTGAAGATGTCATGCCATTTAAATGCGAATCATAACCTATATGACTCATTTGATTAAATCTCTATAAAGATCCCTGAAAGATTTAAAATGCCTGAAGCATATAGTTCAAAGTCTCGAAAAATGTACTTGATCGGATTATAAAGATCTTTGTACGATTTAAATTAATCTGGGTGCATGTGATATAATCGCCTCAGTGAATATTTGCTGAAAGAAAGTTACATAAATAAGGTTATTTGTCCATGTATTTTTATAAAGAAAATGTCATCAGAATTTATTACACTTGCTGTTTACGTTGATGACATAAATCTTGTTGGAAATCCAGAAGAGTTCCAAAGGCAATTGAATATCTTAAGAAAGAATTTGAGATGAAAGATCTTGGAAAAATAGAGATTTATATTGGTTTGCAAATTGAATATTTAGCAGACGAGATCTTTATCCATCAATTTGCCTGCACAGAAAGGGTCTTTAAACGTTTTTACATGGACAAAGCGCACTCATTAAGTACACCAATGGGTGTTCGATCACTTGAAGTAAATACGGATCCATTCCGACCTCCAAAAGAGGATAAGGAACTCCTTGGTCCTGAAATACTCTATCTCAGTGCAATTGCTATGCACTTATATATCTTGCTAATGCTAACAAAGGTGGCGCAACTCGTATTGATTATGCAGATTCAAGATTAGAATGCAGAGACTCAAATATTTGAAACTAGGGGTGTACATTCGAATCGGTTTATCGATAAATCGAATCGATTATTTGTTATCGGTTTATCAATTTATCGATTTCGATTTCGATTTCGAAATTTTTCTTATCGAGTTATCGATTTCGATTTTGATTTTGTCCTCTTCGGTTATCAGTTTATCGATAAACTGATAAGAAATAATAAAAAAATAATTTTTTTTATCCTTTTTTTATAATACCCTTTCCTTTACCCTAAGTCATTAACCATATTATTTCATCTACCACATTTAAGAAATGATCATATTTAAAGCTCAAGGGAATGAAGTTCAAATTAACGAAAAATAAAATTAGCCGTGATGATGTATTCTTATTTTTTTATACCGTTGGAGTGTTGGTGGCATACATTTGATCCCTAAATTTAGTTTCGTTGCATGTGCTTGTTGACATAATTTTTATGTTATAAACGGTATTCGTCTTATTTTAGCTTCTTTTGGTCCATATTAGTTAGGCTTATTTATAGCGATATACTTTTCGTGGAATCCCGCAAATTTTTTTATTGGTGTAATTGATAACCGAATTGATAAGCCCCAAAAATCGATAAATCGAAATCGAAAAATTGAAACCTTATTGAAATGATAACGATAAGCATATGTACAAATCGATAATCGATAAGTAATTATCGATAAGGGTCAAAATCGAATCGATAAATCGAATGCACACCCATATTTGAAACAACATTTTTATCAGGGGGAGTAAAATACACGATGCACTCTTTTTTCCTTATTAAGGTTTTTTCCCACATGGTTTTCCGTATAAGGTTTTTAATGAGGTATCTAGCAATGTGTATTACTAAATATGTGTACTCTTTTTTCTTCACTAGAATTTTTTTCCACGGAATTTTTCCTAGTAAGGTTTTAGTGAAGCACACTATCTTTTAATGAACATCCAAGGGGAGTGTTATAAATATATTATATTATGGATGTTTATTTAGTACTCTGTTGTAAATAAGCTTCCTGAAGAAGCTTATCCATATGGGACTCCGCCGTAAATATGTTTTATCTATTTAGTACTCTATTGGAAATAAGCCTCCTGAATAAGCTTATCACTTTGGTACCTGGTTATGAATAAACATTACCCCAGTAGAAGATTATCCATACCGGGTATAATAAGCTTATCCTTTCGATAATCCGTTATGGATAAATATTATCCTCGGTAGAAGATTATCCATACCGGGTACAATGAGCTTATCCTTTCAGTACTCCGTTATGGATAAATATTACCCCCAATAGAAGATTATCCATACCAGATACAATGAGCTTATCCTTTCAGTACTCTGTTATGGATAAATATTACCCCAGTAGAAGATTATCCATACCTAGTACAATGAGCTTATCCTTTCAATACTCCATTATGGATAAAAATTACTCTCAGTAGAAGATTATCCATATCTGGTATAGTAGCAGGTTACACAGCAGCTTGCAGCAGCAGCTTACACAACAACTTCCTTTCTTCTATAAATAGAAGAGATTTCAGTTCATTATGTACATTTGTTTGAATTCAAATAAGATATCAGTTTCTCTCTATACTTGTCTTTACTTTACAGTCTTTATTTTATAGCACTTTTCAGTTTTAAAAAAATAATTTTTTTATTAAAAACTATTTTTTCTGTTTTTACAAAAAAAATCATTTTTTACAAAAAATGCTTTAAAAAAATGAATTTTTTTTTTTTTTTTGTAAAACTGAATTGTTTTTTGTAAAAACTAAGAAAAAAGACTTTACTAAATTATTGGACTATTGGTGCCTTAGTTTAAAAAAACCAAAATATTTTGCAAAATATTTTTTTGAAATAATTATATTTAATTCAGCAATGACCTAACGGTCAAAGGGTATAAGTGAATCAAAAAGGTGGAAGAAAGGGTATTTTTAGCCCAATAAATAGATGAATGGTATTTTAAATTTTTTTTTAATAGTTTAGGGGTATTTTGAACCCTTTTCCGAAAAAAGATACTTCAGCCACAAGATGTTGATTTATTTGCCCAGAAAAATCAAGTTTGTGGATATGTTTTATGTTTTAGTCCCGTGACAATAGTATTTATTTAGCTAGAAACTCAAAATCTTCTCCAATAAGGATCACGAAGTATCAATTCGGAGGCGGGCCTTTTCATCAATATTGTGATCAGATATTTTCTCTGTTAATTTTATGAATGGTTACTCAACTTTCACTTTACCAAAATTGACGCATTGTAAAATTCAAAATTTTAAATTTAGTGTTAGGGCCCAACCTTGCCCTCATCCCTCGTAATGGGAGCAATTTTGTGGAATTTTTTTAATTATGGAAATTATAAATTAATAAAATAAAAGATAAAATTTGTTTAATGGAAATTAAAAATAAAATTGAAATGAAAGATAATAATATAATATAGAAGAGAGAGAAGAATATAAAAAAGTTTGGGGGAAAAAATGGGGAAACAGTTAGAGTAAGTTGTCCTCAAAATGGGGAAATTCTCATCCGGGGACAAAAAATGGGGACAAGGTTGAAGATGGCGTTAGGTATGAAGTCTACCACATTGAGTCATTGACCATACACTCGTGAGTAATGATGACCAATCATTGTGTACCATCAACACATGAAAGGTAGGCATATATATGAATGTGGGGTTATTTAACTTTGATAAGATGATTTTTAATTTAGTCAATTATCAATAGACCTAAAAGGGTTTGCATTAATGAGGAAGGAGATAAATATCTTCGAATATTGAGGGACAGCAGAAACAGAACGTTTGCAGTGCAACACCATACAATTTGATGCACTCAAGTGGATAATACTAGTTCTATTTTAGGGTCTTATGTTAGGACAGTTCAATGTACAAAATATTTCGCATTCACGCATATTAGGAAAAGGACAATATCCCAAAGAATATGATGTAAACAGTCATTTATGACTGCTGCTTTTACGGCTTGAATTGTGACATATAGATCACGCGAAAATTTTTTTTACTGCTCACCGTACTATATATGTCGGCTAAATAAGCCTCCCAAAATAGACTATACTTCAAGTCCTTTTCTTCCCGTGTACAATCCATTCAATCAACTTTTAAAATTGATTGGAGTTAAATTGCACCAATTGGCTGAATGGAAAAATTATGTGGCCGGTGCCTCTTTCATTCTTCATGATATTCTGATATGGGGCGAATTTAGCGGCGGAAGGAGTTCACTCAAACTCCATTCGTTAGAAAATTTTATATATATATATATATATATGATAAAATCTATTTTGTACCTCTATATATTATATTATACTCTTGATATAGCCTAAACGTATAGCTCGATGGTCAAGAGTAAGGGTGTTCAAACCGAACCGAAAAATCGCATCAAACCGAAAAAACCAAACTAAATCGATTAAAAAATCTGACTAGGTTTGGTTTGACTTTGTTTGGTATTGAGTAAAAAAATCTTAACCAAACCGACATATAAATATATAAATATATTTGTATTTTTAAGACTTTATAGTGAATTTTCTTTAGGAAATATAGAAATATTTGGGATCCTCTCATGTATTAACTGTTGGGTTTTTGGATTTAATATATTAAATACATAAAAGAGGGTGAATGGGAAATGAAAAAAAATGAAATTTTCGAGTGAAATTTTAATTTACCCTCCTCCCCCGGCAAATGGAAATTATCCCATATTAGAAGAGGAAGAGGTTTTTTATGGGTGTATAAGCAATTGCTCTTCTTCTAGCTCTGCAAGCCTCGCGTCGTGGTTGTCGTCGCTCGACTTCGGCTTCGGCCAAATGATTGATTGATTAACTTTTTTGACCAAATTTATTTGTTAATAGTAAAATATAAACAGAAATGTTATTAAATATTTATTTTAATAACAGAATATTAATATTAAAATAAATATTGATATTAAAGCATCCAATCTATTTTTTCTGTTTTGGTAACAGAAAATTAACTACCTTCTTCAATTTTTCTTCTTTATTTTCCCTCTTTATTATTTAGTAAATAGCCATTTATGTAATGACATTTATGTTGTGGTCGTTTTGCATAAACAGCCATTCTGAAGAGTTGCACCTCTTCAGATTTCAGCCCAACTTTGGCTATAAATACAACACTATACTGTTCAGAATTTGACTACGATTTTCTGAGTTTCTCCTCCTTCTGCATACTTTAGCATCAAACAAAGGAACCGTAAGTGTGATTTGCTACCTAACTTTGTGTTCGTTGGAACACTAAGGTTTGAAGTACCACTACACTACTGTATAATTCGTTCTAATCTGGGAGGAAAAAATTCATAACCTTGGATACTAGGAGGGAATTAAATTCCTTAAGGAAACACTGTGAATTTAGTGGGCTCGAATTGGTTTTCTGTTATTTCGCTGTTCATTCCTGTTTATGTTCATTTCTGTTTATGTTCATTTATATTTCCAGAATTATTTTACAAATACAGTATAATAACAAACTTGAGGGATTTAAATATTTTTCGTATTTGTATTCACAGTTTCTGGAGAGTAAAACCTTTGTGATTTTGTACTCTATTGGAGATTAAAATCTACGTGATGTTAACGTTTGTGTCATTCTTTTACAGAAATGACTAATGATAATGGAAACCAAGCTATTTCGATAGTGACTGCCAATGCCTCAACGAGTCGAACAACACCAGCAGCATTGGCACCGGCGGAGAAACCCGAAAAATTTTCGGGGATTGACTTCAAGCGCTGACAGCAAAATATGTTCTTCTATTTGACTACTCTAAGTCTCCAAAAGTTCATCAAGGAAGATGTTCCTGTGCTGTCCCATGAAACTCCAGAAATTGAATGCTTTCTCGTGATTGAGGTATGGATGCATTCAGATTTTTTGTGCAAGAATTATATTCTAAGCGGGCTGGAGGATGCTTTGTATAACGCCTACAGTGGCGTGGAAACGTCAAAAGAACCGTGGACTGCGCTTGAAAATAAATACAAAATTGAAGATGCCGATTTAAAGAAGTTCGTTGCTGCAAAGTTTTTGGACTACAAAATGGTAGATAGGAAGTCTGTTATTACCCAAGTCTAGGAATTGCAAATGATTATTCATGATCTCCTTGCTGAAGGTATAAATCAAATTAATATTGATGTTGAAAGTAGTAATCTTAGTATTTTTACTAACAGAAATTTCATTAAAGGTCTTGTCATCAATGAAGCAATCCAAGTAGCAGCGATGATTGAGAATTTGCCTCATTTGTGGAAGGACTTCAAAAACTACTTGAAACACAAACGCAAGGAGATGTCCCTTGAAGATCTCATTGTTCGGTTAAGAATTGAAGAGGACAACAAAGCTGTCAAAAAGAGAGGCCGTGAAAACTCAACAATAATGAGAGCAAATATTGTTGAAGAGAATATAAAGAGGAAGAAGGCTTCTGGACCGAAATACAACCCAAGCAAGAAGCGGTTCAGTGGAAACTGCTACAACTGTGGAAAAATCGGACACAAATCTACGAAGTGTCGTGCTCCGAAGAAGGACAAGAAGAAGGGTCAAGTAAACATGGTTTAAAAGCATGATGATGTTGATGACTTATGTGCCATGCTTTCCGAATGCAACTTGGTGGGCAATCCTAAAGAGTGGTGGATTGATTCTGGAGCCACTCACCATGTTTGTGATGTTAGGGAAGACTTTGCAATATATGCTCTTGTTGGACCCGATGAGACGATTTCTATGGAAAATGTTGCAAAGGCCAAGAATGAAGGATGTAGGAAGATATTTCTCAAAATAACTTCCGGCAAAGTGGTAACTTTGAACAACGTCTTTCATGTTCCCGAGATTAAGAAGAATTTAGTCTCTACTGGACTTCTTGTTAAGATGGTTTTAAATGTGTTTTTGGTTCCGATAAGGTTGTCATAAGTAAGAATGAAATATTTGTAGGAAAAGGTTACCTTACTGAGAGACTTTTCAAGCTGAATGTAATGGTTGTTGAAAATAATAATAAAATTTCAGCTTCATCTTACTTACTCGAGTTTGGGTCATGTCAATTATAAAACCTTACAGAAAATGATTAATTTGGAAGTATTGCCTAATTTTGAATGTGACAAATCAAAATGTCAAGTATTTGTGGAATCTAAGTATGTTAAACATCCTTATAAGTCAGTTGAAAGAAATTCAAATCCTTTAGACTTAATTCACACAAATATTTGTGACATGAAATCAACACCATCTCGGTGGTGGAAAGAAGTATTTCCTAACTTTTATTGACGATAGTACTCGATATTGCTATGTTTACTTACTTAATAGTAAAGATGAAGCAATAGACGCATTCAAGCAATACAAAAATGAAGTTGAAACCCAACTTAACAAGAAAACCAAAATGATAAGAAGTGATAGAGGTGGTGAATATGAATCTATTTTTGAACAAATATGTTTAGAATATGAAATTATTCATCAAACAACGGCCCTTACACGCCCCAATCTAATGGGATTGCACAAAGAAAGAATCGTTCATTAAAGGAGATGATGAACGCATTATTGATAAGTTCTGATTTGTCACAAAACTTGTGGGAGGAAGCCATTCTTACGGCTAGCCAAATACTAAATCGAGTACCCCATAGCAAAATACAATCTATTCCATATGAAAAATGGAAAGGAAGGAAGCCTATCTTGAATTACTTTAAAGTGTGGGGGTGTTTGGCAAAAGTGCAAGTTCCTAAACCCAAAAGGGTAAAAATAGGACCGAAAACCGTTGATTGTGTTTTCATAGGATATGCGACTAATAGTAAAGCATATCAATTTCTGGTTCATAAATCAGAAAATCCCGAAATTCATAATAATAAGGTTATAGAATCACATAATTCTGAGTTCTTTGAAAATATATATCCGTATAAAAAGGAATGTGAGTCGATTGGTGAAGGATCTAAACGACCTCGGGAAGAAACAAAAGAAAGTACACTTAACCAGGAGAATCCATGTCACGACCCAGATTTCCTACCATCGGGAGTCGTGATGGCGCCTACTAATAGGAGCTAGGCAAGCCAATTAACTTAACACTTCCCTTAACAACATTAACCATATAAGGAAAGACGAAACAATTAACATAAAAGAGGAAGTCTTAAAACATATATAACTGAAAATAAGCTCGGAAGTTCAATAACATCTCTACCCAGATCCGATGTCATAACTCACGAACTACTAAAGAGTGCTAAAAACAAGTCTGAATAGAAGCACATCAATGTTTTTCTCGGTACAAGGAAAACAAACTAATAACATAGAAGGGACTCCGGCCCGCGGACGCCAGCTAGGCTACCTCGAAAGTCCCCGGACTGAAGTCAGCTCCCAATCAACTACTGATGTGGTCCAAAAGCTGCTCCGGTACCGTGATCTGTGCAAAAGAGCATAGAAGTGTAGCATCATCACAACCGACCCCATGTACTGGTAAGTACCTGGCCTAACCCCGATGAAGTAGTGACAAGGCTAGACCGGACTACCAATCAACCTGTGCAGATATATATACAAGTACCACAAAATAACAGCGGAAAGTGATAATTAAGACTGGGAGGGGAACATGCTTTTAGGGATAACAGATGAATAGAACGCTAGGAATAAATAAGGAAAAACTACAACTGATCCCTTCTAACACAGAATACGTGGTCGGCATGCCACACGATCCCATTTCATAACATATAAGTGGTCGGCGTGCCACACGATCCAATTTCATGATATATAAGTGGTCGGCGTGTCACACGATCCCATTTTATAACATATAAGTGGTCGACATGCCACACGATCCCATTTCATAACATATAAGTGGTCGGCGTGCCACACGACCCCGTTTCATAATATATAAGTGGTTGGTGTGCCACACGATCCCATTTCATAATATATAAGTGGTCGGCGTGCCACACGATCCCATTTCATAATATATAAGTGGTCGGCGTGCCACACGATCCCATTTCATAATATATAAGTGGCCCCGGCAAGGGAACAAGTATCAACTCAACTATCCCGGCAAGGGAGAATACAAATAAATAGTTAATTCTCGGCAAGGAAGCAACAACAATAACTTACACGCCCCGACAAGGGAATAATTACATCTCTTTCTCTTTTGTTCATTTCTTACTTCCTAACCATGTCATAATTCGAGCCAACGCTCCAAGGAGTCTACAAAATCATATTTCCTCGTCATACTGTTCACATTATATTGAAGCCATCAATTGAACAAGGTAGAGTCACTACAGAATCCCAAATAAGCACAAGTAAGGACTCACGGTCATACTAGACACCGGTTAGATCAAACACTTACCTCAAATGCTCTGAAAATCAACTCAAGCCTCTAGTGTAGCTTTACCTCTCAAATTGGGCTCCAACTCAGTCAAATCTAGGAAATAATGACTTTACAATATTAATAATAGCTAAACAAACTAAACCCAATGCCTAAATATGAATTTCTAAGCTTTCTTTCCAAAAAATTCCAAAATCGACCCCGGGCCCGCTTGGTCAAAACTCGAGGTTCGAACCAATTCCATGTCACCCATTCCCCCACCAGTCCGGATATACAATTTGTTTCCAAATTCGACCCCAAAACGAGGTCTACATCAAAGAAAATTGAAAAGCCCTAATTCTACCCTTTTCCCCAATTTACACCCTAAGTTACATGATTCAGGTCTAGGAATTTGATAAATGACGATAAAAAATGAAGAAAATGGGTTAGATAATACTTACTCAAGAAGCTTTGGTGAAGAAGAGCTCTAAAGATCGCCTATGGGCTGTGGAGAAGATGAGTTTGTGTGTTTTGGGTGAAAAATCCCGTCAATGTTCTATTTTGGGTATTTAAAATCACTGGGCAAAATTGCTCTATGCGATTGCGGAAAGGGTATTGCGATCGCATAGAGGAAGGGTTATTGGTCACTGCGATTACGAGCCATGTAATGCGATCGCATAGAGGGTCAAAGTGGGGCTGGGCTTTTTATGAATTGCGATCGCAGAAGGGGGTGTGCGATCGCATAGAATGGGTTTGCAGAGGTATGCGATCGCATGGCCTATAACGCGATCACATAGAACAAAACTGGGCGACTCCAAATTAACTCTATGCGATCGCAGACATACCTATGCGATCGCATAGAAGAAAATGACTGGGTACTGACTGCAGAAATTCTGCAACATTTCCTAAGGCCAAAAACACCCCGAACCACCTCTGAATCACTCCTGAGCCCTCGGGCTCCTAACCAAACACACACACTAACTCAACAACCTCATACGGACTTAACCGAGCGATCAAATCGCCATAACAACATCAAAATCAATGAATCAAACCTCAAAATTATCATTTTTCATTCTAACTTCATAAACTTCAAATTTTAGATATTTAGGTCCGAAACACGTTAAATGACGTCTGATTTCGACCAAATTTCACAGAAAGCGCTTAAACCATATATAAGACTTGTATCGGGCGTCAGAACCAAAATACGAGCATGATACCATAGTTTTTTAATCAATTTTTGTTTCCATTTTCTTTAATAATTTTAGAAAAACAATTTCACAAAAAAAAATTCTCGGGCTCTAGACCTCGGAATTCGACTCCGAGCATATGCCCGAGTCCCATATTTTTCTACGGACCCTCCGGGACCGTCAAATCATGGGTCCGGGTCTGTTTACCAAAAATATTGACCGAAGTCAACTTTAATCATTTTAAAGCCACATTTTGAAAATTTTCACAGAATTTAAATCGAGGTCAAGTAAAAATGAGGTTTTCAAGGCCTCGGAAGCACGGAATGAAAGAGAAAACAGGTGATGACCCCTTTGGGTCGTCATATTCTTCACCTCTAAAACAATCGTTCATCCTCGAATGGACAAAAGAAAGAAGTACATGGGTCGGGAAATAGATGAGGATAACGGCTCCGCATATCAGACTCAGACTCTCAGGTCGATGCCTCAGGAGGCTGACCTCTCCATTGGACACGCACTGAAGGAAAACTCTTCGACCTCAACTGTCAAACCTGCCGGTCTAGAATAGCTACCGGCTCCTCATAAGACAAATCCTTGTCCAAGTGGACAGTGCTGAAATCTAACACGTGAGCTGGATCGCCGTGATACCTCCGAAACATGGACACATGAAACACTGGATGCACGACTGACAAGCTAGGCGGCAAGGCAAGTCCGTAAGCCATCTCTCCCACACGATCGAGAATCTCAAATGGACCAATGAACTTATATTGCCCTTCTTCCCAAATCTCATCACGCCCTTCATAGGCGACACTCGGAGCAAGACCCGCTCACCAACCATGAAAGCTACATCTCGAACCTTACGATCCGTATAACTCTTTTGCCGTGACTGAGCCGAACGAAGCCTGTCCTGAATGATCTTGACCTTATCCAAGGCCTCCTGAACTAAATCTGTACCCAATAGTCGAGCCTCTCTCGGCTCAAACCATCCAACTGGAGACCGACATCGCCTACCATACAATGCCTCATATGGAGCCATCTGAATGCTGGACTTGTAGTTGTTGTTGTAGGAGAACTCTGCTAAAGGCAAAAACTGGTCCCATGAGCCTCCAAAATCAATGACACAGGCTCGGAGCATATCCTCCAATATCTGAATAGTCTGTTCGGACTGACCGTCTGTCTGAAGATGAAATGATGTGCTCAACTCAACTCGGGTGCCTAACTCCTGTTGGACTACTGTCCAAAAGCACGAGGTAACTGCGTACCCCGATACAAAATGATTGATATTGGCACACCATGAAGGCGAACAATCTCCCGAACATAAAGTTCAGCCAATCTCTCGGATGAATAAGAGACTTCCACAAGAATGAAATGCGCTGACTTGGTCAGCCTATCAACAATGACCCAAACTGCATCAAACTTCTTCCGAGTCATCGGAAGTCCGGTAATAAAATCCATGGTAATCCACTCCCACTTCCACTCGGGAAGCTCAATCCTCTAAAACAACCCACCATGCCTCTGATGCTCAGACTTAACCTGATGACAGTTCAAACATTGAGCCACATATGCAACAATATCTTTCTTCATCCTACGCCACCAATAATGTTGCCGCAAGTCCTGATACATCTTCGCGGCTCTCAGGTGAATAGAATACCGAGAACTATGGGCCTCTGCTAGGATCAACTCTAAAATCCCATATTCATTGGGCACACAAACTCTCCCCTGCAACCTCAAAACACCATCATCATCTAAGGTCACCTTCGTGGCACCTCCACGTTGCATCGTGTCTCTCAGGACACACAAATGGGGATCATCAAACTGCCGATCACGGATACGCTCCAATAATGAAGAACGAGCAACCGTGCAAGCTAATACTCGGCTAGGCTCGGAAATGTCCAACTTCACAAATCGATTGGCCAAGGCCTGAATATCCAAAGCAAGCGGTCTCTGGCTGACCAGAACATAAGCAAGACTACCCATGCTTGCGGACTTCCTACTCAATGCATCGGCCACCACATTGGCTCTCCTCGAGTGGTATAAAATAGTAACATCATAATCCTTCAATAGCTCCAACCACCTCCTCTGCCTTAAGTTCAACTCCTTCTGCTTGAACAGGTACTGCAGACTCTTGTGACCAGTGTACACCTCACACGTCACACCATATAGGTAATGCCTCCAAATCTTCAAAGCATGAACAATGGCTGCCAACTCTAGATCATGAACCGGATAATTCTTCTCATGGATCTTCAACTGCCTCGAAGCATACACTACTAGAAAAAAGGTCTTTGTCGGCAATTAGGTAATTGCCACTAATGAATTATTTAAGCTAAAATATTAGCGACACATGACCATTAGCCGGTAAAAGATATATTATTAGCGACAATAAAAAATAATTGCCACTAAAAATCCCTAATTGAAATAGATTTTTTTATTATTTTAACTTTTCCTCTATATAATCTTTCCCTCCAATTTTTTGGGACAATAAATTACATTCCCTCCAATTAGAAAATCCTACAGTTAAAAAAAAGGAAAAACCAAACCTGCACATAATTAGGACGATACAGAATGATACAAATTGCCTGTAATTAGAATGCTACAGGAACGACGGAAAACCTGCGTTAACAGCATCGCTGCAAAAGCCTCTGCCCTGCGACGGTCTCCGGCAACCAGGTCATTCTCGATCGCGTTGGGTTATATATATGTTTGGGTTTATGCTGCTCGATTATTATCAGTCTTTCTCTATCATTCTTCTCCCTCTCATTCGTCTTCAACTTCTGTTTCATGTAGGTTTCAAGAATTATTGCAGAAAGCCTTCGTCTGTTTCAATTTTTGCTCTTAATCGGCAAAAGTTTTTGCTTACCAGGTTCCAATTTTGATTTTTGATATACAACTACGGCCTTTTGGGATTTGTGAAAGTATAGCTTTTTCTGTGTTTACTAAGACGTTTGTGATACCTGGTTGTTGTTAGATTGATAGTCAATTGATTGAATTGATTCCTCCTCTGTTACTCTCTTGTTTTTGAAGGAAGGATGTCGGGGGTCTATTTGGAAACAGCCTCTCTACCCTAGGGTATGGGTAAGGTCTGCGTATACACTACCTTCCCTAGACCCCACTAAGTGGGATTATACTGGATTGTTGTTGTTGTTGTTGTTAAACTAGTTCCTCCAATGAAACTTTAACTCCACAGGGCTGCCATTCATAACTAATTACTGAAATATTTTTACCTATATACTAGGTGAATGCGCCAAGTCTGGACTAAGTAGATCTCACAGTGTGAACTAGTAGCCATGTTGATACTAGAACTAAGATGCTTTGTGTTCATGTTGAAGGTCCAGGAGACGGAAACTTGCATGCATGGAACATCAACAGACTAAATAAGGTAATCTCTTCCCCCGTGTGTGTTAGGCCTGTAGCAGCTGTTATTTGTGGATAAAATTGACAAATAACTACTTTTCTGCCCTATAAGTGAAAAATACCACTCTCATGGAGTATTAAATTCCACGGACGAAACTCCATAGATTCCATGACACTGGATAATTTTCAATTACAAGGCTGAAAAGTGGCTGGCCCGTACTGTTACTACTTATTTGATTCTGTATCATTGATACTTCTGTTTGAGTGGCCATTAGTCCATCAACTGACAATATATATTAAAGAAATAAAAATTGGTACTTCTTTGAATTCTGAAGCATATCAAAATTTACTTTTGCATATGGTAGTTGACTAGTTTGGGCAGAGTCACCATACTGTATTGTTTTTTGTTGTCATATGGAAGATCATCATATGACTTTGAAATTGCAGTATTAGTGTATGCGGAAGTTCTACAAAATTGCATGTTGTACATGAATAATTGAGGTCGAATATTATTATGAATGGGGTCGAGTTCAAGCTCATCATTTAATAAGACACTCTAAAAGCTAAGGCAGCAATTTTCTCATTGCTTCTGCAATGATGATAGAGTTTTAATTTGCATAGTCAGTCACGAATATGAACCATGAAAAATTAGGACTTGTATAAAAAGAGTGGTCATTTTGCACTGTAGCATACTTTCCATGTTTTTTCAGATGCTGTGGTGCCAGCATAATTTTCAGGTCTAAAGTATACTCTTATGTAGCTAGCATCCAGTGAAATCAGAAAAAGTGTTGGTTGCATTAGAAGATGATGATCCAGTAGTCATGGTTGAGTCCGCTGGTGTACTCTTACCCATGCTAATGATAGTAGGCCTGCTAGGAGTTCTCGCGTCTGTGCTACGATCACTAAGTAGCATTACGACAACTTCAGACATGGTTGGAATTTGAAAATGAAAACCGACCTTTTCAAGGAGATATTCAGTGACAGGCTCAGTCTGCATATCATTGCTCCTCGTGCCACTGATTATTTCAAGAATGACAACCCCAAAGCTATAGACGTCGACTTTCTCTGTTAGATATCCATGAATTGCATATTCTGGTGCAGTATATCCCCTGTTTCAATTAGAGCTCATTGAGTTATTCTCATAATGCTTTTAGTGATATTAGGTAAGAAACTCAAGCAGTCAAATTGACTTACAAGGTGGTAGGGCTACAATAGAGCACTCTGCTGCTTCAGTAATGTGCTTAAAAAATCTCCCTATATCAAATTCTTGGAGTTGCTATTCTTCAGACTGTCTTGAGTTGGAAAATAGCACAGGTCCTCTAATCTTTGATACCTAAACTATGTTTGCTTAGTCTTCTTGTTTTTGGAAGTGTTCACCAATTTTTGTTCCTTGACAGAGTGAGTAGTAACACGAGACAATTATTTTTCCAGTTATTTAATAGCAAGTAATTTGTAGCTATTCATTCGAAGACATCAACACTGTCTGGATTAGCTACTTTTCTTTTGACATAATTATTTTATAATTTCAGGTTATACCGTCTGATGTTTGACAAATTAGCAGGTGAAAGATTTTAAAATGATGAAAAGTTGCTGAAATCATTTGAAGACCATCATCTGGATTAGTTATATAATGACATTAGCTATTTAGTCTAAATTATATATTTTTATGTTTTAGGTTAATGTGATATTAATATTTTTGATTAGTACTTCCTTTTGTTTGTTAAGATTAATGATATACATCATGTTTTTTTTGAATTAATATTAATATATTTTATTATTTGAGTCATATTATGTATGAATGTAGTAACTATCATTAATTGTGGCTAAACTATTTATAATTGATGTAAAACAAAATACCGTTTAGTTAAACATATTAGCTATTAGAATGGAAGCTAAATGAGCAAATAAAGATGTTTTCAGAAGGGATATTGTGGCTATTTTAATTGCCAGAAAATAATTGCCATTAAAGATGCGAACTTTTAGTGGCAATTATTTTTAATTTAGCGGCTATAAAAAATAGATGCTAAAGAATATAATTAGCCATTTGGATTGGATTTAGTAGCCATTATAATTGCCACAAACAATTGCTTTAGCGGCAATTATTTTGAATGTAGCGCTATAATAATGGACGCTAAAGAAGTATAATTAGCCGTTTTGGATTGGATTTAGTAGCCATTATAATTGCCACAAATAATTGCCATTAAAGATAATAGCTTTTAGTGGCAATAAAACATACCATTTACCAGCTTTGGCGAGAATGGCCGCTAAAGGCTTTGCCGACCCCAGTATTAGCGGCAAAAGGCTAATGGCCGGTAAAAGATTTAGCGGCTATTATTATTGCCGCTAAAGACATTTTGTATTGCCATTAAAGGCCTTATTTGTTGTAGTGATAAGCAACGACTCTGCCATCCTGCATCAATACCGCACCAAGCCCAATACGGGAAGCATCATAATAAAGTGTATAAGGCCCTGATCCTGAGGGCAAAATCAATATCGGTGCCATAGTCAGAGCTGTCTTGAGCTTCTGAAAGCTCGCCTCACACTCATCTGACCATCTGAACTGGGCACCTTTCTGGGTCAATCTGGTCATCGGCGCTGCTATGGATGAAAAACCTTCTACGAACCGACGGTAATAACCTGCTAGCCCCAAGAAACTTCGAATCTCAGTAGCTGATGCTGGTCGAGGCTAGTTCTTGACTGCCTCAATCTTCTTCGGGTCTACCTGAATACCCTCTGCTGATACGACATGACCCAGAAATGCAACCAAACTTAACTAGAACTCACACTTCGAGAACTTAGCATATAACTGACTATCCTTCAGAGTCTGAAGAACCACTCTGAGGTGCTGCTCGTGCTCTTCCTGGCTGCGAGAGTACACCAGAACATCATCAATAAAAACTATCACGGACAAGTCCAAGTAAGGCCTGAACACTAGGTTCATCAACTCCATAAATGTTGATGGGTTATTGGTCAACCCAAATGATATGACCAAAAACTCATAATGCCCATACCGAGTGCGGAATGCTATCTTAGGGACATCAGACGCCCTAATCCTCAGCTGATGGTAGCCATATCTCAAGTCTATCTTTGAAAACACCTTCGCACCCTGAAGCTGGTCAAACAAATCATCAATCCTCGGCAGTGGATACGTGTTCTTTATCGTCACTTTGTTCAATTATCGGTAATCAATGCACATCCTCATCGATCTATCCTTTTTCTTCACAAATAACACTGGCGCACCCCAAGGAGAAACACTAGGTCTGATAAAACCCTTCTATAGCAAGTCTTGCAACTGGTCCTTTAACTTCTTCAACTCTGGCGGGGCTATACGATATGGCGGAATGGAAATGAGTTACGTGCCTGGGGCTAGATCAATACAGAAATCAATATCCCTGTCGGGCGGCATACCCGGCAGGTCTGAGGGGAAAACCTTGGGGAACTCCCAAACAATAGGGACATAATCAATAGAAGGGACCTCCGTGCTGGAATCGCGAACATACGCCAGATAAGCTAAACATCCCTTCTCGACCATGCGTCGAGCCTTCACATATGAAATAACACTGCGGGTGGCATGACCTGGGGTCCCTCTCCACTCCAATCGGGGCAAATCTGGCAAAGCCAAGGTCACAATCTTGGCGTGACAATCCAATATAGCATGATACAGGGACAACCAATCCATCCCTAATATAACGTCGAAATCCACCATGTCTAATAGCAATAAATCAACACGGGTCTCAAGACCCTCAAACACTACCACACAAGAACGATGAACCCAGTCGACCACTATAGAGTCACCCACCGGTGTAGATACATAAACAAGAATACCCAAAGCATCACTAGGCATAACCAGGTAGGGTGCAAAATAGGACGACACATATGAATACGTAGACCCAGGGTCAAATAGCACTAAAACATCCCTATCACAGACCAGAATAGTACCTGTAATAACTGCATCTGAAGACTCAGCCTATGGCCTGCCTGGAAGATCATAACACCGGGGCTGGGGCCCACCTCCCTGAACCATATCTCTGGGACGATCGGATGTTGGCTGGACTCTACCTCTGGCGGTCCGAGCTCCACCTCTATGATCTCTACCTCCACCTCTATGGACTCTACCCCCGCCTCTAGCTGGCTGGGCGGCCTATGGATCACCTGATGCCTGAATCCTAGGACGAGGACCCTGATGCTGAGAGCTATCAGAAGCTTGAGGGCAATACTTAGCAATATGTCTCGTGTCGGCACAAGTGTAACAAGCCCACGGTTGCTGAGAATAACGGAGTGGTGGTGCGCGGATAGGTGCTGATAGTGAACTGAAAAGCTGCTGGTCAGAAGACTGCGGCTGAGAGCCATGACCACCTGAAGTACCATGAGAGACCTGTAGGGCTGACTGAAAAGGCCTCAGAGGATGGTCTCTACCATAAGAATCCCTACCTCCCGACGAGGTACCACTGAACCTACCTGTATGACGGGGCCTCTTATCTAACCCATGACCACCTCCCCATGCAAGAGCCATCTCAACTCTACGGGCCGCATTGGCCGCCTCTTGAAAAGAAATCTCACTCCCGGCTCCCATAGCCATCTGGAGACGAATCGGCTGAATCAATCCATCAATAAACCTCCGTACCCTCTCTCGCTCTGTGAGGAGTATAAAAATAGCATGGCGTGGTAGATCGATGAACCGGGTCTCATACTGAGTGACTGTCATAGAGCCCTGCTGGAGGTGGTCGAACTGCCTGCGAAGAGCCTCTCGCTAAGTAACTGGGAGAAACTTCTCCAAAAATAACTCTGCAAACTGGTCCCAAGTCAATGATGGCGACCCTGCTGGTCTGGATAAACAATAGTCCCTCCACCAAGTCTTGGCGGATCCTGCTAGTCGAAAAGTGGCGAAGTCGACCTCATTGGTCTCCACAATACCCATAGTCCGAAGGATCTCATGGCATCTAAATAAGAAATACTGTGGGTCCTCTGAAGAAGTACTGCTGAATGTGGTGGTGAAGAGCTTGGAGAACCTACCATAGCCGGCCTGGGTCATAATACCTGGCTGAACTGCCACAGCTGGATGAACCACTAGAACATGAGCCTGGGGAGCTACCAGCTCCGGAGTACGTGTAGCGGGAGTCTGAACTCCTCCTCCATCCTGAGAAATGGCTGGTGCTACTGGAAGCAAACCCGCTCTAGTGACGCTCTCCATAAAGACTGCCAGTCTGACCAAAGCGTCTTGAAGATCTGGGGTGACCATGAACTCTCCAAGGACCTGAGCTGGGCCCACCGGAGCTGCTGAGGTTGGAATATCCTCATCATAATCAATATGAGGCTCCACCTCTGGGACTGCAGCCCGGGGCTGATCTCAGCCCCTACCTCGGCCTTTGGCACGGCCTCGGCCTCTGCCCCTCGTAGGAACTGTTGCTGGGGGCTCGAGCTGCTGCGCGGTAGAAGTGGAAGCATGTGTTCTCTCCATCTGCGAAAGAACCGAGTCGAAAGACAATCAGTATTTGAGAAACAGAATCGCACGACAAGAAAGAGCAAAAGTGAAATTTTTCCAAACTCCGTAGCCTTTGGGATAAATGCAGACGTCTCCGTACCGATCCCTCAAACTCTACCAAGTTTGTCCGTGAGTAGCGAGACCTATGTAACCTAGTGCTCTGATACCAACGTGTCACGACCCGGATTTCCCACTATCGGGAGTCATGATGGCGCCTACTAATAGGAGCTAGGCAAACCAATTAACTTAACACTTCTCTTAACAACATTAACCATATAAGGAAAGATGATACAATTAACATAAAAGCGGAAGTCTTAAAACATATATAACTGAAAATAAGCGCGGAAGTTCAATAACATCTCTACCCAGATCCGGTGTCACTAACTACTAAAGAGTGCTAAAAACAAGTCTGAATAGAAGTACATCAATGTTTGTCTCGGTACAAGGAAAACAAACTAATAACATAGAAGGGACTCCGGACCGCGAACTCCAGCTAGGCTACCTCGAAAGTCCCCGGACTGAAGTCAACTCCCAATAAACTACTGCTGTGGTCCAAAAGCTGCTTCGGTATCGTGATCTGTGCAAAAGAGCACAGAAGTGTAGCATCAGCACAACCGACCCTATGTGCTGGTAAGTGCCTGGCCTAACCCCGGCGAAGTAGAGACGAGGCTAGACCGGGCTACCAATCAACCTGTGCAGATATATATACAAGTACTACAAAATAACAGCGGAAAGTAATAATTAAGACTGGGAGGGGAACATGCTTTTGGGGATAACAAATGAAATAGAACGGAAGGAATAAATAAGGAAAAACTACAACTGATCCCTTCTAACACAGAATACATGGTCGGCGTGCCACGTGATCCCATTTCATAACATATAAGTGGTCCGTGTGCCACACGATCCCATTTCATGATATATAAGTGGTCGGCGTGCCACACGATCCCATTTCATAACATATAAGTGGTCGGCATGCCACACGATCCCATTTCATAACATATAAGTGGTCGGCGTGCCACACGATCCCGTTTCATATTATATAAGTGGTCGGCATGCCACACAATCCCGTTTCATATTATATAAGTGGTCGGCGTGCCACACGATCCCATTTTCATAATATATAAGTGGCTTCCAGGCAAGGGAACAAGTATCAATTCAACTATCCCGGCAAAAGAGAATACAAATAAACAGTTAATTCCCGGCAAGGAAGCAACAACAATAACTTACATGTCCCGGCAAGGGAATAATTACATCTCTTTCTCTTTTGTTCATTTCTAACTTCCTAACCATGTCATAATTCGAGCCAACGCTCCAAGGAGTCTACGAAATCATATTTCCTCGTCATACTTTTCACATTATATCAAAGCCATCAATTGAACAAGGTAGAGTCACTACAAAATCCCAAATAAGCACAAGTAAGGACTCACAAGTCATGCTAGACACCGGTGTATAGATACTCGTCACCATGCCTATACACCGTACTCAACATTTTGTAATTAGCAAATAATACTCTAATCCTATTCCCTCAAGTCAAAGTTACATCAAACACTTACCTCAAATGCTCTGAAAATCAACTCAAGCCTCTAGTGTAGCTTTACCCCTCAAATTCGGCTCCAACTCAGTCAAATCTAGGAAATAATGACTTTACAATATTAATAATAGCTAAAAAAACTAAATGCAATGCCTAAATATGAATTTCTAAGCTTTCTTTCCAAAAATTCCAAAATCGACCCCGGGCCCGCTTGGTCAAAACCCTATGTTCGAACCAATTCCATGTCACACATTCCCCCACGAGCTCGGATATACAATTTGTTTCCAAATTCGACCCCAAAATGAGGTCTAACTCAAAGAAAATTGAAAAATCCTAATTCTACCCTTTGCCCCCAATTTACACCCTAAGTTACATGATTCAGGTCTAGGAATTTGATAAATGACGATAAAAAAATGAAGAAAACGGGTTAGATAATACTTACTCAAGAAGCTTTGGTGAAGAAGAGTTCTAAAGATCGCCTATGGGCTGTGGAGAAGATGAGTTTGTGTGTTTTGGGTGAAAAATCCCCTCAATGTTCTGTTTTTGGGTATTTAAAATCACTGGGCAAAATTGCTCTATGCGATCGCGGAAAGGGTATTGCGATCGCATAGAGGAAGGGTTATTGATCACTACAATAGCGAGCCATGTAATGTGATCACATAGAGGGTCAAAGTGGGGCTGGGCTTTTTGTGAATTGCGATCGCAGAAGGGGGTGTGCGATCGTATAGAATGGGTTTGCAGAGGTATGCGATCGCATGGCCTATAACGCGATCGCATAGAACAAAACTGGGCGACTCCAAATTAACTCTACGCAATCGCATACATACCTATGCGATCGCATAGAAGAAAAAGACTCGGCACTGGCTGCAAAAATTCTGCAACATTTCCTAAGGCCAAAAACACCCCGAACCACCTCCGAATCACTCCCGAGCCCTCGGGGCACCTAACCAAACACACACACACTAACTCAACAACCTCATACGGACTTAACCGAGCGATCAAATCGCCATAACAACATCAAAATCAATGAATCAAACCTCAAAATCATCATTTTTCATTCTAACTTCATAAACTTCAAATTTTAGATATTTAGGTCCGAAACACGTCAAATGACGTCCGATTTCGACCAAATTTCACAAAAAATGCTTAAACCATATATAAGACTTGTATTGGCGTCGGAACCAAAATACGAGCCCTATACCACAGTCTTTTAATCAATTTTCGTTTCCATTTTCTTTAATAATTTTAGAAAAATAATTTCACAGAAAAATTCTTTTTTCGGGCTCTAAACCTCGGAATTCGACTCCAGGCACATGCCCGAGTCCCATATTTTTCTACGGACCCTCCGGAACCGTCAAATCACGGGTCCGGGTCCGTTTATCAAAAATATTGACCGAAGTCAACTTTAATCATTTTAAAGCCGCATTTTGAAATTTTCACATAATTTGACATATAAGCTTTCCGGCATGAAAATCGAGATCAAGTGAAAATGAGGTTTTCAAGGTCTCGGAAGCACGGAATGAAAGAGAAAATAGGTGATGACCCCTTTGGGTCGTCACAATCCAAGACGTAGTAAACGTCAAAGAACGTCTACTTCATTTGGACCAGATTTTGTGACTTTCTTATTGAAAAATGAGCCTCAAACATTTAAAGAAGCTATGTCTTCTTCAGAATCGTTATTGTGGAAAGAGGCAGTCATTAGTGAAATAGAATCCATATTGATCAACCATACATGAGAATTGGTTGATCTTCCCTTTGGAAATAAACCGTTGGGTTCTAAATGGATCTTTAAGAGGGAAATGAAATATGATAGCACTGTTGACAAATATAAGGCAAGACTTGTGGTCAAAGGGTATAGACAATGAGAAGGTCTTAACTATTTTGATACATACTCCCCAGTTACAAGAATTACGTATGTACGAACGTTAGTAGTGTTAGTTGTAGTTTATGGTCTTGAAATTCATCAAATGGTTGTTAAGATGGACTTCTTAAATGGAGAGTTTGAGGGAAAAATATACATGGAACAACCTGAAGGATTTGTGGTTCCAGGTAAAGAAAAGAAGGTCTGTAGACTTGTTAAGTTCCTTTACGGATTAAAACAAGCACCCAAACAATGGCATGCGAAATTTGACCAAACAATATTGTCAAATGGTTTTAAGATAAATGAATGTGATAAATGTGTGTACATTAAAAATATTTCAAATCACATAGTCATTGTTTTCTTATGTGTGGATGATATGCTCATAATGAGTAATGACATTCCCAACGTAAATGTTATTAAACGTATGCTAACTAGAAAGTTTGATATGAAAAACTTGTGAGTTGCTGATTTAATTCTGGGAATCAAGATCCATAAGACTTCTCAAGGTCTGGCATTGTCACAATCTCATTATATTAAGATAGTACTTGAAAAATTCAAGCACTTGGGCTTTAAAGTTGCAAAGATTCTAATTGACGTGAACTGCATTAGCACTGAACAAAGGCCAAAACATATCACAATTAGATTATGCTCGTGCATTGGGTTGCTTAATGTACATCATGAATTGTACACAACTAGATATAGCTTGTGCTGCAAGTAAATTGAGTCGATACACGAGCAATCCAGGTCAATCTCATTGGTTGGCCATGAAACTAGTTTTGGGGTATTTAGTACATACCCCAGGACTTTGCTTTGCACTACAGTAAATATCCTACGGTCATTGAGGGATACTGTGATGCAAATTGGATCATCGGATAAACTGATTCTAAGTCCACAAGTGGATATGTATTCACTATTGGTGGAGAAGCGATATCTTGAAAGTCATTCAAACAAACTTGTATTGCCCGCTCTACAATGGAGACTGAATTTATAGCATTAGATAAAGCCGGTGAAGAAGCTGAATGGCTCCGAAATTTCTTGGAAGATATTCCATTTTGGCCCAAACTGTTGGCACCAATATGCATACATTGCGATAGTCAAGTGGCAATTGGAAGGGCTGGGATCGTTATGTATAATGGTAAATCTCGTCATATACGACGAAGACATAAAATTGTTAGACAATTACTCTCTAGAGTAATTATCACTATTGACTATGTAAAGTCAAGTGATAATGTATCGAATCCACTTACAAAAGACCTAACTAGAGAGGTAGTTGAGAAGTCATCAAGGGGAATGGGACTGTGGCCGAGAACAAGTCATAGTGGCTGTAACTCTACCGAGAAGACTAGAGATCCCAAGATCTAGGTTCAAGGAGATCAAACAAAGTCATTAATGACGGTTCAACATTATCAACTAAACTTTTGGTCCATTCTCGTGATGAGACAATCTTCAGTACCAAGGATAAAGCATTAAGGCTTTTTAATAATTTTTAAATTTAATACGGGGTATATCAAATAGTGCATCTATGGGATGACACGTTTAGGAATCACCTATGTAAGTGTGAAGTGTTAGCCGCTTCGAGGAGAACTTTGTAAGGCCAGTTTTCTACGCACTTATGAAATCAGGCGGTGTTCATGGCTGAAACGAATACAACAATGAGAACCAAAGATGATTAATGGTTGGTTGTATGACTTGTGGTTGTCTAGGTATATACCAAAGTTCGACGGTTCAAAGATATCAAATCTACCGATTGATCGAGTATATCCGACATAAGCTCACTACGGAAAGTTCAAACGGAAACCTACTTATCCAGATGCAATTAATCCTTGCTTGCGAATCACACAGTTTTTCATGCATACTTCCGTTATATAGCCATTCCCCGTTCATGTGGAGGATTGTTGGATTTTTTTATTTAATATATTAAATACATAAAAGAGGGTGAATGGGAAATAGAAGGAAATGAAATTTTTGAGTGAAATTTTAAGTTTCACCCTTGGCAAATGGACATTGTCCCATATTGGAAGAGGAAGAGGTTTTTATGGGTATATAAGCAATTGCTCTTCTTCTAGCTCTTAAAGAGTTGAGAAGAAGGCAAGTCTTGCGCCGTCATCATCGTCGCTCGCTTGGCTCGTCTTCGGCTTCGAATTCGGATTCGAATTTGGATTTGGATTTGGTCAAAATCGATTGATTCATTAACTTTTTGGACCAAATTTATTTGTTAATAGTAAAATATTTATAGAAATATTATTAAATATTTATTTTAATAACAGAATATTAATATTAAAATAAATATTAATATTAAATCCTCCAATCCGTTTTTTCTATTTTGGTAACAGAAAATTAACTACTCTCTTCAATTTTTTCTCTTTATTTTCCCTCTTTATTGTTGAGTAAATAGTCATTTATGTAATGGCATTTATATTGTGACCGTTTTGCATAAACAGCCATTCTGAAGTGTTGCAGCTCTTTAGATTTCAGCCCAACTTTGGCTATGAATACAACACTATTCTGCTTAGAATTTGATTACGATTTTTTGAGTTTCTCCTCCTTCTTCTGCATACTTTTAGCATCAAGCAAAGCAACAGTAAGTGTGATTTGCTACCAAACTTTGTGTTCGCTGAAACACTAGGGTTTGAAGTACCACTACACCAGTGTGTAATTCGTTCTATTCTGGGAGGAAATAATCCATAACCTTGGGTACTAGGAGGGGATTAAATTCCTTAAGGAAACACTGTGAATTCAGTGGGCTCGAATTGGTTTTCTGTTATTTCGTTGTTCATTCCTGTTTATGTTTATTTTTGTTTATGTTCATTTATATTTCCAGAATTATTTTACAAATACAGTATAATAACATTAACCTTGAACGCGTAAATTAACGAAAAATTATTATTGGAAGACTAAGAAAATAACTATCATGTGTTACTAAAAAAATTCTCCAATTAGAATATATTAATAGATCATGTTTGTCAATATTTTTCATATTTACTAAATATATATTCACTTATTGAAGCTTTATCTATAATTTTAACAAAGTAAGATTGAAATAATATTCATGTAATAAAAAGACTCGAAAAACCCGACAAAACCGAACCAATCCAAACCGATATAGTCGGTTTAGTTTGATTTCGATAAAAACCGAACCAACCCGGTCCATGTACACCCCTAGTCAAGAGATTCAAAACCTTGTCGAGGTTGTTGGTTCAATTCCCATTAGTCACGTCTCTTTTTTTTTAACCTCCTAAGCGAAAATCTTGCCTCCGCCACTGTTCATGATACCACTCTTTTCGTTTTTCAAGAACCCCTTATACCATGCAATTCAAGAAGAAAGAAAAACTATTCTTACATCAGTGGTGGCATACACAAAATTTTGCGAAAGCTGTATCGAATTATTATTACAATTTATGAAATTTTGATTTGATGAAGCAGTAAAAACTCAAGATCTTACTTCTTGTTTCAAATTGATGTGTATTTATATAACTTTATTTTCAAATAGTAAAGTTTTCGATAGTACTCCTTAATTTATTTATTTTTGTCTCTCACCCGATGTTCAATACTTATATTGGAACTCGAACTAATTTGAATTCCACATGAGATCCATCAAAGAGGGAAGTACTTCCTAAGGCATATGATGACCCCCCAAGCAGAATTTGTCTCCTCCATTCCCACTTGTGGAAGAAAATAAGAAAATTATTCTATAGCAACTTGGAAAACTAGTTATAAAGATTCCCTGCATATTGCATGTTAAAATAACAAAAAAAAATTGTTCATCCATTTACAATAACAATAATATTTAAGACTACTGGAGCAAGTGTTGACGAATATTCTAAAGTAAAAGACAGTTTAATTTAAAGAATTTAAATACGAATTTCTGGTGATATTTATAGTATTCCATTTTTGTGAAGCAATATTTGTGGAGTCCTTTCCTTTCTCAGCCCCCTAGCTACTAGCTAGTAGGGTGGTCCATTTTTAATAGCTTGAAATCTGCGAACCTTTTATGATGGTCCAAACTCCAGGCCATATTCTTAGGATTTCCTTTCAACTTTATTTTGAACTGCTCTTTAATAACTTAAAATACATTATTAAGTAGTAGTAATCTCAAGGAATTTAGGAAATACTTGTTGGCAAAGAAATAGAAAGTGAATAGTATCTCAAAAGTAAAGAATCTTTTTATTGGTTAAAAATAATTTTTTTCCTCCACCTCATATAGAATCGCATATTTTAGTGGAACAGTAAAGAGCTAGTAAAGGGATTGGATTTAATTGGACGAAAAAGCAAAAAATGGTGAATTTGTCAATCCTGCACGCGAGATAGACATGTAGGAGTAGGAGGCTCGATTTGAGGACATTGATTTTGGTATTGACCTGGTGCCGGACACTCAGCCCATTTCCATTCCTCTGTATAGTATGGCACCAGCGGAGCTGAAAGAATTGAAGGTTCAGCTTCAGGAACTCCTAGATAAGGGGTTCATTCGGCCTAGTGTGTCACCGTGGGGTGCACCAGTTCTATTTGTGAAGAAGAAGGATGGCACCATGAGAATGTGCATTGAATACAGGCAATTGAACAAAGTAACCGTGAAGAACAAGTATCCCCTACCTTGCATTGATGATTTATTTTACCAGCTTCAGGGGCGAGAGTGTTCTCCAAGATTGATCTCCGTTCGGGCTATCACCAGTTGAAGATCAGGGATTCATATATTATGAAGACTGCTTCCAGGACTAGATATGGGCACTATGAGTTTCTTGTTATGTCCTTTGGGCTGACTAATACCCCAACAACGTTCATGTATTTGATGAACAGTGTATTTCGGCCGTATCTGGATTCATTCGTTATTGTTTTTATTGATGATATTCTAGTATAATCGCGTATCCAGGAGGAGCACGCACAGCATTTTCGAGTTGTATTGCAAAGGTTGAGGGAGGAGAAGCTTTATGCAAAGTTCTCCAAGTGTGAGTTTTGGCTCAGCTCAGTAGCTTTCCTGGGGCACGTGGTGTCCAGCGAGGGTTTTCAGGTCGACCCGAAGAAGATAGAGGCGGTGCAGAGTTGGCCTAGACCGACCTCAGCCATAGAGATTCGTAGTTTCCTTGGGTTGGCAGGATATTATCGCCAGTTTGTTCAGGGATTTTCCTCTATTGCATCGCCCTTGACCAAGTTGACTCAGAAGGGTGCTCCATTTGTATGGTCGAACGAGTGCGAGGAGAGCTTTCAGAAGCTCAAGACAGCCTTGACCACGACTCCAGTATTGTTTTTGCCCTCAGCTGCAGGTTCTTATACCATGTATTATTATGCCTCGAGAGTTGGGATCGGATGTGTATTGATGCAGGAGGGTAGAGTTATTGCTTATGCTTATCGTCAGCTGAAGCCCCACGAGAAGAACTACCCTGTACATGATTTGGAGATGGCTGCTATAGTTCATGCTTTGAGGATTTGGAGGCACTACTTGTATGGTATCACAGTCTTCAGCATTTGTTCAAGCAGAAGGACATTAATTTGAGGCAGCGGAGATGGCTAGAGTTGCTTAAGGTCTGTGATATTACCATTCTGTATCACCCAAGGAAGGCCAACGTAGTGGCCGGTGCTTTGAGCCGAAAGACAGTTAGTATGGGGAGCTTGGCATACATTCCATTTGGGGAGAGGCCTTTTGCAGTTGATGTTCAGGCTTTGGCCAATCGGTTGGTGATACTAGATATTTCGGAGCCCAGTCGGGTGTTGGCTTGTGTGGTTTCTTGGTCTTCCTTATATGATCGCATCAGAGAGCGCCAGTATGATGACCCGCATTTGCTTGTCCTTAAGGACAGGGTCCAGCATGATGATACCAGAGATGTGACTATTGGTGACATGGTGTGTTGCGGATGTAGGGCCGGATTTGTGTGCCGAATGTGGATAGGCTTGGGGAGTTGATATTGGAGGAGGCCCACAGCTCGCGGTATTCTATTTATCTGGGTGCCGCGAAGATGTATTAGGATTTGAGGCAGCATTATTGGTGGAGGAGGATGAAGAAGGATATTATATGGTTTGTGGCTTGGTGTCTCAACTATCAATAAGTAAAATATGAGCATCAGAGGCCAGGTGGTGTACTTCAGTGGATGATTATACCAGAGTGGAAGTGGGAGAGGATTACTATGGATTTTGTGAGAGGTCTCCCTCGAACTTTGAAAAAGTTTGATTCGATTTGGGTGATTGTGGACAGGCTGACCAAGTCCGCGCACTTCATTCCGGTATGTACTACCTATTCTTCAGAGCGGCTAGTAGGGATCTTTATCTGGGAGATTGTTCGATTGCATGGTGTTCCAGTGTTTATTATCTCAGATAGAGGTACTCAGTTCACTTCTTAGTTCTGGAGAACATTTCAGGGAGAGTTGGGTACGTAGGTAGAGTTGAGCACAACATTTCATCCTCAGACGGACGGGCAGTCCGAGCGTAGTATTCGGATATTGGAGGACATGTTGTGTGCATGTGTTATTGATTTTGGGGGTTCTTGGGATGAGTTTTTGCCTCTTGCCGAGTTTGCCTACAACAACAGTTATCAGCCGAGCATTCAGATGGCTCCGTATGAGGCGTTGTATGAGAGGTGGTGTAGATCTCCTATTGGATGGTTCGAGCCTGGCGAGGCTAGGTTATTGGGGACAGAGATGGTTCAGAATGCTTTAGAGAAGGTGAAGCTGATTCAGGAGAGGCTCCGTACTAAGGTGAAGCTGATTCAGGAGAGGCTCCGTACAACTCAGTCGCGTCAGAAGAGTTATGCGGACCGAAAGGTTCGAGATGTGTCGTATATGGTTGGTGAGAAGGTCTTGCTGAAGGTTTCGCCCATGAAGGGTGTTATGCGGTTTGGAAAGAAAGGGAAGTTGAGTCGGCGGTTTATTGGACCTTTTGAGGTACTTAGGAGGACTGGGGAGGTGGCTTATGAGCTTGCCTTGCCACCCAGCTTGTCGGGCGTGTATCCGGTATTTCATGTATCTATGCTCAGGAAGTATGCTGGGGACCCATCCCATGATTTGACCTATGATGTGGAGCCAGTGGCTATTTTGGGTCATCAGGTTCGAAAATTGAGATCAAAGGATATAGCTTTGGTAAAAGTGCAGTGGCGAGGTCGGCACGTGGAGGAGGCTACTTGGGAGACCGAGCGGGAGATACAGAGCATATATCCTCACCTGTTTGTGGCTCCAGGTATGTTTCTTGACCCGCTCGAGGACGAGCGTTTGTTTTAGTTGGATAAGATGTGATGACCCGGCCCGTCGTCATGCGAGTTACCGCCCTGTTTCCCCTATTTTCTGCTTCCTTATGTTTCATTATAGGAGTCTTGGGTGAATGAGTTGAATTGGATTGGTTTTAGATGGAAATTAAACACTTAGTCTCTTAAAAGAAGGCTTTTTTTGGAAAAGTCAACCAGATGTTGGCTATTAAGTTAGAGGGTTAGAATGTGATTTACGGTGATTTGGTTAGCTTCGGGGGATGGTTTGTGACTTAGGAATGTTATCAGAATTGATTTTGGAGGTCCGATGTAGAATTAGGCTTGAATTGGCGAAATTAGTATTTTGGCGAATTCCGGTTGATAGGTGAGATTTTGATCTGAGGGTCGGAATGGAATTCTAAGAATTTCTGTAGCTTCGTTAGGTAATTTTGGATGTGTGTGCAAAATTTTAGGTCATTCAGAGGTATTTTGGTCGGGTTTTTGATCAAATGCGTATTTCGGAAGTTTTTGAAAAACTTAGGTTTGAATTCGATGTGATTTGGTGGTTTTAGCATTGTTAGATGTGTTTTGATGATTGGAACAAGTTTGAATGATGTTTTAGGATATGTTGGTGCTTTTGGTTGAGGTCTCGGGGGCCTCGGGTGATTTCCGAGGGTCAATCGGACCAATTTTAGCCTTTGAAGATTGCAGGTTTTTCAGTTATGTGTTGCAGAGAATTTACCCTTCGCGTTCGCGTAAAGGGTCACGCGTTCGCGAAGAAGGAACTTGGGAGGCTGAATAATTACTCTTCGCTTTCGCGTATGTGGGTCCGCGTTCACGGAGGGTCAGCTGAGTGGGCATCGCATTCGTGTGGCTATAGCCGCGAACGCGTATAAGGAATTGAGTCCAGGGATTTTTTAGCGCCTTCGCGTTCGCGCCCCGTTATGTCGCGCTCGCGTAGTGAGTTGTCAGTAAGTTTCGCATTCGCGGGACCTGGACCGCGTTCACGAAGGGTGTTTTTGGGCTGATGGATGTTTGAGCATCGCGAACACGGGAGGTCCCTCGCGTTCGCATAGAAGAAAATAAGTCTGGGCAGAAAGGTTTTATTAAACATTTCATCCGCGAACCAAGTCTTATTTCCACCATTTTTGAGCAACCTTAAGAGCTTTTGGACGAAAATTGAAGATGATTTCGACTGGGTGTGATTGGAGGTGAGTTCTATGACCTAAATACATGATTTAATGGTATAATTAACATAGAAATTTGTGAAAATTCATC
>MU745688.1:117600-163984 GCA_026770625.1 Nicotiana glauca
CCAAAAATCACAAGAACGAGGACCCTAAGATGATTAACAAAAGAAAATTAATGAATGATAATTTATCACAACTCAATTAGTGAAACAATTTTATGAATCATTTACCCCATAGTATGGACAAACCTAATATCTTCTTCCTGTTAACAAAGGCAGCGCATAGCCGTGGTTGCATCGAATTTCTCCACTTGACTCATTTTCTTCCTCTTTCGTGCAAAGCCTTGTCAAATTCAATCCTTTTGAAGGCATTGGAACAACTACAACACAATAAGATAACACCAAAGTCAGATAATTTACAATTGCTTTCAAAAATCGGATCATTCAATTTTAGGACAAACTCATAACAATACTAAAAGAAAGGATTTAGGGTTCTTAGGAACGAGAAAGGATAACCTTTGCCTTCAAATATTGAAACTTCAAAAGGGAAATTTGATGGATTTTCGACAGAAATTAGAAAAAGAAGAAATTAGGGTTCTTCAATGGGTTTTGGTAAATATTTGGGGAAGATGAGATTTTACCGTTGGTTGGGTTATATTAACGTTAAACAATTACGTTTTTATTTTTTCTTGGGCTGTTTTCAACGATTAAAAGATAAATGACGCGCTCACTTTAGTTGTCAAACACGCGCAGCTGGCCAGGTTATGAGAGGGAGTAACTAAATACATTACGTTAAATAATCATGGGGTGTTAGGACACCCATAAAGTTAAGGTGTATAAATAACTTTTCAGGACAAGTTGAATGGGGTATTTATGCATTATCTCTATTTTTTTTAAAAACAAAGAACTAATGACGAAGCAATGTTATATGCAGTTCAGTTGTCTGTCTCAATACATATGTTTGCTAGGAAACATTCACAATGGAGAGTTGGGACACGGCCATCTCTCCGTGGTATTTATTTCCAATGTAAATGGTTTCTTACTATTCCCAGAGAAATTTAATTCAGCTCAAGCAATCATATATGTGTGTTTGTCCTTTGGCTTAACTAATCACGTTTTACTCAGGCTACGATGGAGACTGAAAATATGGAGAAGACAAGCATATTTTCCATAAAACAATTATTTTTAACCTAGAATATATGGGAGGAAGATAAGAAGAATTAGATTCTCTAAATCCCTAAATATAAGTTCAATATGGAGAGAGGAGGGGAGAGAAAAAAGGAAAATGGTGTAACTAAATCCCTTGATTGAAGACACAAATAATGAATTGGGAGCCTTTTAAGGTGTATTGTATATATTTTTGTAACTAAAATGTGTTTAGGTCTGGTAAACACCAAAATATGAACATTTTTCGTAATAACGTTTCAAATAGTGTATAAAAATGAAAAAATCTCTTTACCATAACAGATGGGCTGCTCAAGTTCTCTAATATGGAAATGACACCTGGTAGCTATTTTTAAGCATGTTATTTAAAATATATTAACAATTTATTATATATTTAAAGATTAGTTAATTACGCTCAAATTTCAGGCACGACGTCCTAGAGTTTAAACCTCAGTTCAAACTTCAGGAAATCGTGTCTAAAAGCTCGAAAATTGTGTCAAAAAATTTGAATCTTATGTCCTAAATTTTAAATTGGTAGTTCAGAAATTCAGGACACTTAGTCCTGAATTTCAAATTAGCAGCTCAAAAATTCAGGACACTAAATCCTGAATTTTCAAATTCAAAAAATTCAGGATACTTAGTTCTGAAGTTTGGGCGAACTGACTAATCTTTAAATGCATTATTATAAATTGTGGATATATTTCTACTATATATAAATGGACAAGCTGTACGAATACAGCTATTACAAGTTGTACAGAAAGCTCTTTGAGTTATACCGTAAATTTGACTATAGTTCATTGGTGATTGGATCTACTTTCCTCTTTTTATGACACGTGCTCTTACAGTTTTGTTTGTGTGGAACAACTGGACTCCACCTTCTCCACTATACCAACTTTCTCCTGCCATATTTTCATATACCCATTTGGTCCATTCTTTCTTCTTGATTCTATTTCATTTCTATCCTCTTTCTCTATATTCCAATTTCCAATTCACTTGCAACATGATATTTGCTTTAAGTTTTTCCTTTCGTCATTTATAATTAGAGGTTTGGAATGGCTAATTCTGCTAATTCTTATTCTCTATGCATGTAGATTATATTCATGGGGATCGGTTCACGTGTAAGGAGGCTTACGTGACAAAGAATGTTCAAGTTCCAACGGTAGAATATCAAGCAGACAAACCAGGAGAAAGGGTTGATTTCAGATTCTCCAATTTCTAAGCCGTCCTTCAGGTACATTGCACATTCTTTTCACACCCTTTCAATTTTAGTTCCCTTTTAAAAAAAAAATAAAAAATTCAGTGTTCTGCTTTTGTTTAGTTAATTAGCAATTGTTCTAGGGTAAAAACTACACCTTTAACAATGGATACAAACTTTTAAAATATTTCAACTCTATATTCATCTTTTTAACTGACTTATCTTTCTTCTAATTTTGATTTTGTATCGACTTTGTGCCCACTAAGATTTCTAATCATTTTAGTTCTATCCTTCAAAAATTGAATCCTCCCAAGATTATCAAATCGCGAAGGTAATTGCCAAGGAAATAATAAGCTTGACTTTTATTTTTTTTGTCATGGTTGTATAGATATGTCCCTTTTATTTGTCTTAATTTAAGTTCTTTTTATGGCATTTCATAGACAAATGTGGGTGTCTTAACTTTTCTCTTTGCTGGCAATATGAACTGAACTAGGATGCCTCAATTTGTCGTATGCATAATCGAAACTTATATGATACATTAACTATAGATATGGTATAATTAAATTTACCATTCATGTAATGCCTATTAGAACATAAAGTTTTATTTGGATGAAATTCACTCATTAATGATTGTACTGCTGTCCTTATTTGGTATTTTTAAGTCTAATAACTACTTAAGCAGAAAGAACTCAAATATTATTAACTGTGTCTTGAACTTAAACATATATCATCTCCAACCATCATTATTCATCTCACTTATTCCATATGAGTACCAAGACAATTATTTAATATCATTTTCTCCCTTTTCCTATATTTTTTCTATGTCTCGCTTTGCATATGTTTTAAAATGTTTAAGCTTCATTGCCACTAGGAATCCATCCTTGAAATGAGTTTTTACTCAAAAGATGATGTGACAATTAATCTGGAGTTGTATAAGTCTTCTCATATTTTAAGCCTAATTACTTTTATTATCTATTAATGCTGCAAGCTAGAGTTCCGTGTAGGTACGTACTGAATCATCGATACTATTGAGCTATACTTTAAGTTTATATTTCATTTGAATATAGTGATTGAAAGTATAAGTGAGAATTGATCGTGCCATAGTGACTAATTTACTTGGTTAATTATCTTGTTGATAGTTTGGTTTGTTTTTCTGTTAGTTCACTACATGAATACACAAGGATTATCAAGTTTATGTATATTTATAAGTGGGAAGTATAATTGCATTCAAATAATGCGAGCTTTTAATATATAAAAAGTATGTATTATAGATGTGTTCCCATGCTGAATAGCTCAACTTGCTTTATTTTTTCTTAGTGTGTAAATTAAAACTTTTGAGGCAAACCCGGGAAAAGGACTTGCCATGGTCATGGAGGACTTGAAGATTCTCCTTTACCACTTCAAATAGCCAATTCTGTGACTATTTATCATGGTACCTTTCGATCCCTCAACACATTTTTCATGTATTTATATTTATTGTTATGATGGTAAGGCCTAACTCTCTGCATATAGTTTCTTGAAACAACCATTGTTGGATGTGCTTGCTTTAGTGCTTTAGTTTATTTGTTTCATTGCTATCAAATTATAGTTACAAGTATAGAGATGAGCTCTTTTCTCAATAATATTTGTTCCACATGTGGTGTAAAGGAATCGAATCAACCAAGTCTGGGGTAGCAAAAAAAAATCTGAGTGAAGAGATAGTAATCTGATGCTTGAAATGATTACTGATTGAGGAGGTTTTATATTCATGTTGTGAAAGTTCTAGCTTTAATCATTCTTGACCTATACTACGAAAGCTACTGATGTTGCCTATAGTTTGTGACGAGTAATTTGCATTTAGTTATGTGGGTGATTTTTGGTACAATAACATGTACTCCCTCCGTTTCAATTCATGTGAACCCATTTTACTGGGCATGGAGTTTAAGAAAAGAGAGAAGACTTTTGATCTTGTGGTGTAAAATGAGGCACATATATTTTATGTGGGTATAAATCATTGTATAAAGTTAAATTGTTTCCAAATAAGGAAAGAGGTCATTCTTTTTGGTACGGACTAAAAAGGAAATAGGTTCACATAAATTGAAACGGAGGGAACTATTTATACTTCCGAATTTAACTACTTCAATAAATTATACCATGTTAGATATTAAGTTATATTTGTGAATTACATCAATTTCAAGAAAGTATGTCTTCTGAAAACATAGAATGAAAAGAGACATTGAGTGAGAGAAGAATGAAGCAGAAGAAGCATATAACAATTTATGGCGAAAAATAGAACACCTTATAGGATGAAGATGAAAGCAGACCCAAGAGGCAATTTGATGAAATCAGAGACACTCAGGAAGAGTATAAGAAAATAATTAGAGTAAAGGGTTTGGCAATGAAGAATCAAGAAACGGGCAGAAAAAGCAATACATCTGTCTGTAGGAGAGGGCAAAAAGAAGCAATGACCAATGAGAGATAGAAAAGTTAACAGTATAAACTACTATACTTTGGGTACAAACTTTTATTGCTATGGAGATATTTCATGTTGTATGTGTTTATCTACTAAGATTGAGGACAAACAAAAAAAATATTTTAGCAGGCTTACCGTGGAGTGTAGGATAATTGACATGATATAACTTTGTTAGTTTCGGTGTGTATACGTATTTGTACATTGAATATAATGTGTTACAAATTTGATGAACTTATAAAAGAAGTGCAAGATGCCAAGTACAAACCAAAAATTTGAGGGAGAAACATATCACCTAAACATGTAATCTAGGCTGAGTGCATTTTAAACATGTGGTGCTCTTGTGGCCAGAATAACACAAAATAACCATTAATGTTATATGAAGGAGACTTTGTGTCTGATTATATCTTCTCCAATGTTTCATGAAATGTGAATTATTCTTATTTGTTAATTTTGATTGAGACTGATTATTCATCAAAGGTTGAAAAGAGTCTCATGAATGAGGTATATGTTTGTCTCTTGAGCAATACTAGCTCCCTCAATATATCTAAATATTAGGAATATGCTAGAACTTTACCTTATCCTCTTCTCTAAAGGAGTATAATATTTTCTTTTTTCAAAAATGTTTAATTTCTTACTCTCTTTTGGAATAGGAATGAAGTTTCTTTGAAGGAACAAAGGGATGTTTCCAGCAACGAACAATCTCAGCACTACTCTATATGGCTCTTAATTGGACTAGAGCTAATATATACTCCAGTTTCTATGCTTATCACTATTTACTAGGGGTAGAAATATACGTCTCTGTGTAGGGAGCTGAGGTTATTCTAAAACTATTTGTTGCTATGTAGTATCTCAATCCTATATAAGATTACACACGACCAAAACTGTATCAACATTCAAGTTATTGAGCACGGGCAACACTCATCTAGTATTTTAAATAGAGGGCTTAAAAGTGACTATTTCTGTATTTTTCCTTCTCAAATATACCAAGGCCGACCGTGACAAAACGAGTTGTAACATCAAAAGAGTAGGAAAATGTATGTAGAAATGGCACCGTGTAGCCATAAGGGCTACTATTTATGAATTAGTCAATATATCATGAATTTTAATTTTCCTGTTCAATTTTTCAAGACACAAATATCTTTGGGTTGTCCTGAAATTAAAATTTTTAGTTTTAAATTTTAATGACTAAATAAGTACTGGCTAATCCCTAAATAGCAGCCTTAAGAATGTTTGTGTACTTCCCGCAAAATGTATGCTTCTTCCATCCCATTTATGTAACATATTTTCTTTTTTTAGCGTGTCTAAATACTTTCTTATTTAAAAAAAAATAATTTTAAATTTTTTATCCTTTAATGAAATAATTTATAACCACATAAATATCAATAATTTATTTTAAATCACAAGTTTTAAAAGTAATTTTACGTTTCTAAACTTCATGCCTAGCTAATACTCTGTCGCATCAATTGGAATAGAGAGAGTAATAAAAAAGAATGAACATTTGAATTAAACATAATGATAGTGGTATGCCTTATCATTTTACCTGATTAATAGGTAAATATAATTTTTAGCCCGCATCAGAAATTATAAACATTTGGTAGCCGAAAATTTGTATAAAATTCGTATAATTTTTGTTTGTAACATACATAATTTATATATATACAAAAAAAATATTTTTCGGCTATTATATTGAGAGCTACTATACAATGTCATTTTTCCATCTCTCCACAAGCTTCAGCCTATTGAGCTCATAGTATTTACAAATTAGGAGTAGTGACGGACCTAAGATTTTGAATCCGTAGGTGCTTAACCTTTTTTGACGTAAAGTTACAATATGCTATATTAGTACACAACTAGCTGAACACGCCATGAAAAATTTAAGAAGAAAACTTTGGGATCTTTTTTCAAGAATATTTTTTTTCTTTGCTATAGAGAATTAGATAAATTAAGTTCGAAATCCTAGGTGAAATTTGACTTGAGAAGTGATTATAGGCTCTCCTTGATCCCAATGTTAAGTTGAACAATTCAATGGTATACCAATGAAATGATCCCTAGTTAACCCTTTCGAGCCTTGAACCTTTTTTTTAAGAACCAACGTTGCAAGCCTATACCCGTTCTAAAAGATACCCTCTCTTGACACTCAAAATCTTCCCTTGAGTAATGGCAAATGTCTAAGTTTGGGGAGGAGAGACAAGAAAGGAAACAAAGTGGTAAAATGTACAAAAGCAAAAGGAAAAGGAAAACAATGAAAAAGAAAGAAAAGAAAAAGACAAAAAGAAATACCAATGTGAGAAAGAATTAAAAAAGGGGATTCAAGTGAAATAAAAGTAGAAAAAGGATAAATGATTTGAATTGCATAAGAAAGAGTGACAATGTGTCTCTCTAACCTCTTGAAAAGAAGTGAAATACTCAAATGAGTGAAGAAAGTGTGCCAAAATGAATCAAAGGAAGTGCTTAAGGGAAGATCGAACCTATTTGAACAAAAAAACGTCTTACCCTTACCCAAAAGTCTTCATAATGACTCCGCAAAAGTCCTATATGATTTCGAGTTGAAGGGAGTCTACATTAGTGGATACTTACATAAGGGGTAAGCATATAGTACCTAGAGCCAGACTTCTGACCTTCTTCTTGAGAGAGATGAGTGAAAGTCCATCAACCTCAGTTTGCGTGTCAATACTCTAAAAGGTGAGGTTCTCTTAGGGAGAGTTGAGGATGTGTGAGTTTGGGTTCCGCAATGACCAAGATATTTGAGAAAAGTTCTTTGATGAAATGTGTCAACTCTTGATGCTCTTGTGTCACACTTGATCCGTAGCTTTCAAAGTTTAAAATGTGTTAATGATGCATTCGTATTGAGGGCAATTATTAGTCCCAATTGATGCTTGTTGAGGTTACTTTAGGATAGCTAGAATTGCTTGGATATTTTTTTAAGGGGTAGGTCTTATTTTGTTTGCTTTAGGACAAGCAAAGGTTTAAGTTTGGGGGAGTTGATAAGTAGGATTTTAACGTGTTTTATGCCCCTACTTTCCTATGCTTTGAGTATAAATTGCTACGAAATAGTCCCAAAATGCTCACAGGTTGTGCTTGATTGCAGGTTTGATCGATAAAGTGACAAATGTCAAAGATCGGCTCAAAACGGAGTGAAACCTGCCTAAGTGTCAAAGACCAAGTGAAATAAGGACTAGGAAGCTTAGCGCGGACCAAACTAATATGGACGCGGCCGCATCAATGAGATTCAGAGACCTACCATATCAAGCTACAAGCCCACGCGGCCGCGTAATGAGATTCAGAGAGTTGATATATCAGGCTTGAGGCAACACGGCTGCGCAACCTTTTTGCGCGGCCCGCGTACAGGAGATTCAGAGACCATGACCTTTGGGAGTTAAGGTCACGCGGCCGCGCTACCTGTCTGCGCGGTCCGTGTTACTGAGGTTCAAAGACTTGTAGATTTAGCCAAGTCAAGCAATGCGCTCCACGTTACCTTTTTGTGCAGACAAGTTGACTTCCACCGCGGCCGTGCTACACTTTTGCGCGGACCGCGGTCCTCAACTTCATAGAGATGAGATTAAGAGTTCAAGAGCCAACGCGGCCGCGCTACACTTTTGCGCGGTCTGTGCTGACCCCGTAGGGGTATTTTTGTCCAGTTTTTCCAGCCACTATAAATAGAACATTTTACCATTTTTAGGTCAAGTTTTGTATCAGATATCGAGCTGCGCTTGTGAGAAACGAAGTTTTATCCTATTCTGGCATTTTAGCATTAATTTCTCAATAGATTCTTGTAGTTTCTTCTTAGCAATTAATTAATATGTTTAGTTCTTCTTCTATTTCTTATGTTTCTTCTTTAATTATGTCTAGCTAAACTGATTAGCTAGGGTTGTGGCTCAACCCTAGTGTGGGTAGTTGATGGGTATTGCCATCTAGGGTGAGATTGAGATTGGGTGTTTGTTATTTGGGTTAATTTTGTGTTTCAATTTCGAATTTGTGGTTGCAAATACAGATTCAAGCTTAGTGGGTGTAACTCTTCTTGAGAAAGAGAGTCCATGACCCTAAAATTGACCCAACAAGGAATTGGGATGGACCCATGAGAAATGGTAGTCCCAATTAACGGGTTAAACCTCGAGAGAGTAATTATCCTACTTGAACCCTAGTTGCTTGGTCTAATTGGCCTGCCCAATTGGTCTCATGAGAGCCAATTGGGCAAAATTATTCTCTCTAACGAGAGGTGTGAGAATGGGTACAAATGCGCAACGATTATAACATAAGCCTCAAATATATCAATCTCCCCATAGTAGCTTCTACCTGTTGACTAGTCACTTAGGTAGTGTCACAACCCTAGTACCTTTCTCTATATTAAATACAACTTAGCAATATTCCCTTAGCATAATTTAGTTTTAATCATTATTTTAAGCAATAGTAGTTTAAAAGAAAATCCAAAAATATTTGAAGTACAATTAGAAGCATATACACAACTCTAGGCTAGACAGACAATACAACTCCATTACTAGCTCCCTGTGAAAATTAGATCCCGAACCACTATTTGGGTAAAAGCTGTTGCGACCCACTCTTCCTACCATTGCGTAGTGTCGAGTTGGTAGCGATCAGTGATCCACACCACACATCTACACAATCTCAGGTGCAGAAAAGCCCATCGCACCTGCGCAACATCCGCTTCTGCGCCAAAAATCCTGCTTTTGCGACCATGTAGGTGCGGGAGAATCTTGCACCTGCGACTCCAGTTCACTGGCCCAAACTTTGCTTCTGTGATGAACTGTTCGCATCTGCATGCTTTCTTCCACAGATGTGGAAATACCAGAACCAACAGCCTTCAGCAATGCAACATGAATTGAAAATGATCTGAACCTCATCCGAAACACACTCGGGCCACTTGGGACACCGACCAAATATACAAAAAAGTCCCATAACATAATACAGACCTACTCAAGGCCTCAAAGCACACATATCAACATTGAAGCGATGAATCACACCTCACTTCAAAATCATTGAACTTTGAAACTTCAAACTTCCATAACCGGTGTCGAAACCTATCAAATCATGTCCGATTGACCTTAAATATTGCACACATATCACGTTTGACATTACGGACCTGCTCCAACTTCCGGAATTAGAATTCGACTCCGATATCAAAAAATTCACTCCCGATCAAACTTCCTAAAAATTCCAATTTTTGCCATTTCAAGCTAAATTCTACTACGGACCTCCGAATCACGACACAGACGCGCTCCTAAGCCAAAATTGCCCAACAGAGCTAATTGAACCATCAGAAATCCAATCCGAGGTCAAATCCTAAAAAGTCAAAACTTGGTCAAAACCTTTCAAATTAAAGCTTCAAGATGAGAATCATCCTTCCAAATCGATTCTGAATTACCTGAAAACCAAAATCAACTATTCATATAAGTCATAATACATCATACGGAGCTACTCATGCCCTCAAACAACCGAGAAAAGTTCAAATGCTCAAAACGATCGGTCGGGTCATTACAACCCAATCCAAACAAATAATGGTTTTTGAAAACCCAAATTCGATTTCAAAGCTTCAAAGTTTTTAATGGTTGTCAATGGTAAAGAGTCAAACACCTTCAAAACTTATAATCCTATAGATAATTAGGAGAGCTTAAAGTCTCCGCATATGTTATAGCCCAACTAATGCAAAATGAATCTTCAAGTTTTGCAATTTTAACTTCCTTGAGCACTCGTCTTTTCAAATCATAAACTGATATTCCTTATGAGTCTTCAGGCTTTGCAAGAGAAATATATAGAGAGAGAGAGGACCAACTAAAGCGAAGTGAATCTTCAGGCTTTGCAAGAGAGAGAGAGAGAGAGAGTGTGTCACGACCCATTTTCATAATAGGTCATGATGGCGCCCGACACCGTTGTCAGGCAAGCCGACGCGGAAGTATAATCAAGTTCTCATTTTTTACTTTTACTTAAATTAAGCACCAACAGATTCTCAGATTTAAAGTTTAGGCCGGGAATGATCAATAATGTATCAAAGTGATAATACAACCCAAAATAAATGTCTACTCGAGTGTGTGCCAAGACCTGGTGTCACAAGTAATAGGCATCTAGTAGAATATACAAAATAATATCTCTATCCTACTATATGAGATAGAAAAGACAACAAAAGTAAGAAAAGACTCCATCCGGTTGCTGAACGACATAGGAAGGGAGTAGCTCACCGTGGAAGTATTGGCCTATGAATCAGGGGCGCACACCAGACTGGTAGCCATATGAACCTGCCTCAGATCCTGTACAATTAAGTACAGAAGCGTAGTATGAGTACATAAACAATATGTGCCCAGTAAGTATCACGTCTAATCTCGAAGAAGTTGAGACGAGAGGTCGACTTGATACTTACTAGGGTCAAATACCATAATAAAGTGTTATGCTAAGCATGGGGATCATCAATAATCAATAGTTTATAACAAGGGGTAACATCATATTCTTCACAATATTCCAGTTAACTATTTACCTCTCAAAATATTACCTAATACAATTCAAGTATAAGTTTTCACATAGATATCATGCGCACATATGCCGAGGTCGACGGCCCGATCCAACAGAAATAAACTGTGCACTGCCGAGGGTCGAACGACGCAAATCATAGATGCATCTATTTATACCGAGGCGATTGGCACGATCCACAAATAACAAGAAATATCAAGAGCACACACAAAGGCACATTTATATTCAATAAATTCATACAATGTTCCACAAGTATACATATACACCATTATTCCGTTTGAAGTCTCTAGCATATCCTAGGTGATCATATTAGCAATAATTAGAGATATTCACAATTATGACATGATGTGAGTCCTAGACTACCTGGACAATTAACATAATAGTAGCTACGCATGGACTCTCGTCACCTAGTGCGTACGTAGCCTCCGCATTTAGTAACAATTACTCAATTATTATACCTATGGGGAGAATTCCCTCTTACAAGGTTAAAAAGGAGACTTACCTCGCTCCAAGGTATACTTCAAACGCCATGAACAAGTCCAAACCCTCAATTCGGAGCCGAACGATCCCAAACTAGATAGACGATGTAAGAACTAGACAATATAGACTCACAAGATTGCATTCTAGCTATTTAAGCAATTTTTCCAAGAAGGGACCAACTATCCCATTTCAGTCGAGAAAGGCATCAACCCTACATCCGGACATCCATCCCACCTCCTTAACAACATGCAGATGTCACGCCTCGACATACCGTGCCACATCGAAATGAGAGAGGTATGTCCCCACTGTTATCTGCTCATAACTTGTCACGACCCGAATTTTTCACCATCGAAAATCGTGATGGCACCTACTAATGTGAGCTAGGCAAGTCAATTATGTGAACAACTTACCTTTTTACCCATTTTATATTCATTAACAATTGCAAAATAATGTCATTTAAATAGCGGAATTTAACATAAGAGGAAGAAAGGCAATAAGCTAGCTGAACATGAATCCAATACAACTGCTTGAGTCTCAACTACCCAGAACTGGTGTGACGGTTTCACAGACGGTCTAAGAACACTACAAATAAAGGTCTGAAAGAAATAAATACAACATTGTCTCTAGAGATGCATGAAAGAATCAGGAATAGTAGATAGAAGATGACGCCAAGGCCTATGGACGCCTGCAGGACTACCTAGGGTCGCCTGATGAGCTAGAATCAGCAATCCCATCGCGGTCCAAAGTCTACTCCATTGGGGTCTACACAAAACAGTGTAGAGTGTAGTATCAGCACAACCGACCCCGTGTGCTGGTAAGTGCCTAGCCTAACCCCAGCGAAGTAGTGGCAAGTCTAGGACCAGACTACCAAATAAACCTGTGTAGTTATATAATATACAGCGAAAAGTAAAGCAGAAATAAGCAAGTAGAGATGGGAGGGGAAAACATGCTTCGGGGAATAACAGGTAGAAACAGAATATCAAAAGAACTATAAAGGAATCAAAATCCAACCCCTAACAAGAGTAAGGAAAACAAGGCAGATTTCACTTTCTTTCAACATCTTGTGGTAGGCATACCACCCTCTCCCATATCATTATATCTTGTGATGGGTTACCACCCGCTCCCATTTCGTTATATCTTTGTTGCGGCGTGTAACCCGATCTGTATATAATATTGTTGCGGCGTGCAACCCGATCCATATATAATATTGTTGCAGCGTGCAACCCAATCCATGTATAATATTGTTGCGGCGTGTAACCCGATCCATACATAATATTATTGCGGCGTGCAACCCGATCCATATATAATATTGTTGCGGCGTGCAACCCGATCCATATATAATATTGTTGCGGCGTGCAACCCGATCCATATATAATATTTACAATTATAATGAGAGTCCCAAAAAGGAATAAATAAGGTCCACACTACCCCGGCAAGGGATTCGATAACATAAGTAATTACGTCCCTACAAGGGAGAAACGGCTATAACCACACTTGTTCCAATATCTAACTACCACAGCTATAACCAAACTTGTTCCAACATCTAACTATCACAACTATAACCATACTTGATCCGACATCTAACTACCACAACTATAACCAAACTTGTTCCGACATCTAACTACCACAGCTATAACCAACCTGTTACAACATCTAACTACCACAACTATAACAAAACTTGTTGCTACACCTAACTACCTCATCTATAATTATAGTCTTTACTCAACACAAAGGATCATTAACCTAAGCATCCGTAATATCAATTAAGAACACAATGCAAGGCAACCACAACTCAACAATAGCCCGCCAAGGGGGCAACATAATGATCTCTTCTTTTTCTCACTTTTACTTCACAATTCACTTCACAACTCGAGCCAATGCTCTATAGGTTCAATTATCACTTATACTTTCTCAATACATTCTACAACTGGAGCCAACGCTCCTCAATGTTCATAAGTCACAATTCTTTCCCCAACTTTATACAACAAACAGAAATACTCACCAAGGTATGAATAATACAGCAAAGTCATGAAAATCACAATATAAGACTCACGGTCATGCTTGACACCAATGTATAGATACTTGTAACTATTCCTATACGTCGTACTCAACAAGAAACAAATAGCAAATATGACACAACTCCTAATCCCTCAAGCTAAGGTTAGACCAAACACCTACCTCGAACTTCCACGGCCAACTCAATCCTCAAAAGCCGTCTTTCCTTTCGAATTAGGCTCCAACACAATCGTATCTATGCATAATCGATTTAATAACATCAATAAATGCTAAACAATCCAATTCCAATGCTAATTTATAGCTTTTTAATCATTCTTCCCCAAAATTCAAAAATCGACCCCGGGCTCGCTTGGTCAAAATATGAGGTTCAGACCAAAATCAAATCCCCCATTCACTCACGAGCCCAAATATATAATTATTTCCAAAATTCGACCCCAAAACGAGGTCTAAATCACCATTAATCAAAAAGCCCTATTTCTACCCAAATCCCTAACTTTCTACCTTTAATCACATGTTTTAGGACTAGAATTCTAGTGGGTGTTGATGGAAAATGAAGAAAATAAGTTAAATAATACTTACCCAAGAATCTTTGGTGAAGAAATGCTTCAAAAATCGCCTAGGAGCTTTGGAGAAGAAAGGGTTTATGAAAATGTTATGAAATCCCATTTTTGATTCTATTTTTGGAACTTAAAATAACTGGGCAAAATCCTTCTTCCCGTTCGCGACAGACTCAACGCGTTCGCGATGAGTTAGGCCCACAGACCTTCACATTCGCATAACGGGGCTCACATTCGCGAAGGGTTATCTCCTCGAGCCCTCGCATTCGCGATGAACAACTTTTGGCCCCTCTCCCTATACCCTACGCGTTCGCGAGTGGAAGGACGCGTTCGCGAAGGGTCCCTCCCCTGAGCTTCGTGTTCGCGTCTCAACCTCCGCGTTCGCGAAGAAGCCAAAATGGAACCTGTGATATTTGCCTTATGCGTTTGCGAGGGGTACCACACGAACGCGAAGGTTAAAATCCCTGGGCACTACAACAGAAAATCTGCAACACTTCTTAAGCCAAAAACCATTTCGAAACACCTCCGAAACACTTTCAAGCCCTCCGGCTCCTAACCAAACACACGTATGAACTCAACAACATCATACAAACTTATTCGTGCGATCAAGTTGCCTAAATAACCTCAGAAACAATGAATCAAACCTCAAAATCAAGAACTTTTTCTCAGACTTCATCAAGTTTCAAATTTAGAAATTCAAGTCCGAATTATGTTAAACGACGTCCGTTTTTAACCAAATTTTACCGGAAGGACATTAAATATATATAAGACCTATACCGGGTATCGGAACCAAAATACAGGCCCGATACCATCGCTTTCTCATCATATTTCATTTCAATTTTCCTTAACAATTTAAGAAAAATAATTTCCTTTAAAAATTCATTTCTCGGGCTCGGGACCTCGGAATTCAATTTCAGGCATACGCCCAAGTCCCATATTTTCCTACGGACCCCTCCGGAACCATCAAATCACGGGTCCGGGTCCGTTTGCCCAAAATATTGACCAAAGTCAAATTTATTCATTTTAGCATCAAAACTTAGCATTTTTCACAGAAATTTCATATTTAAGCCTTCCGGCTACGCGCCCAGACTATGCATGCAAATCGAGGCGACTCTAAATGAGGTTTTCAAGGCTTCGGAGATACAAAATTCAATTAAAATAGGTGATGACCCCCTTTGGGCCATCACATTCTCCACCTCTAAAACAATCATTCGTCCTCGAACGGACAGATGAAGGAAGTACCTAAGTCAAGGAAAAGATGAGGATAACGCTTTGCATATCGAACCCGGACTCCCAGGTCAATGCCTTAGGAGGCTGACCCCCCACTGAACACGAACAGAAGGGAAACTCTTGGATCTCAACTGACGAACCAGCCGGTCTAGAATAGCTACCGGCTCCTCCTCATAAGACAATTCCTTGTCCAACTAGACAGTGCTGAAATCTAACACACGGGTTGGATCACCGTGATACTTCCGAAGCATGGACATATGAAACACTGGATACACGGTTGATAAGCTCGGCGACAATGTAAGTCTATAAACCACCTCTCCTACTCGATCAAGAATCTCAAATGGACCAATGAACCTAGGGCTAAGCTTGCCCTTCCTCCCGAATCTCATCACGCCCTTCATAGGCGACACTCGGAGCAATACCCGCTCACCAAACATAAAAGCCACGTCTCAAATCTTGCGGCCTGCATAACTCTTTTGCCTGGACTGAGTTGTACGAAGCCTATCCTGAATAATCCTGACCTTGTCCAAGGCCTCCTGAACCAGATCCGTACCCAAAAATCGAGCCTCTCCTGACTCAAACCATCCGACCGGAGATCGACACTGCCTACCATATAAAGCCTCATAAGGAGCCATCTGAATGCTCGACTGGTAACTGTTGTTTTAGGAAAACTCTGCTAAGGGAAAAAACTGATCCTACAAACCTCGAAAGTCAATAACACAAGCTCAGATCATATCCTCCAAAATATGAATAGTCCGCTCGGACTGACCGTCCGTCTGGGGATGAAATACTGTGCTCAACTCAACTCGTGTGCCCAAGTCTCACTGAATTGCTCTCCAGAAGCGCGAGGTAAACTGCGTACCCCGATCTAAAATAATAGATACGGGCACACCATGAAGGCGAACAATCTCCCGAATATATATCTCAGCCAACCTCTCAAAAGAATAGGAGACTGCCACAGGAATGAAATATACTGACTTGGTCAGCCTATCAATAATGACCCATACTACGTCGAACTTCTTTCGAGTCTATGGAAGCCCAGTAACAAAGTCTATTGTGATCCACTCCCACTTCCACCCGAGAAGCTAAATCCTCCGAAATGAACCACTAGGCCTCTAATGCTCTTACTTAACCTGCTGAAAATTCAAACAACGAGCCATATATGCTATCGTATATTTCTTCATTCTCCGTCACAAATGATGCTGCTGCAAATCCTGATACATCGCGGCGCCCGGATGAATAGAGTACCAGGAGCTATGGGACTCCCCTAAAATCAACTCTTGGAGCCCATCCACATTAGGCACACAAACTTGACCCTGCAATCTCAAAACTCCATACCTATGGTAACCGCTTGGCACCTCCACTTTGCACCATATCTCTAAGGACACTCAAATGGGGATCATCATACTGCCGATCACGGATACGCTCCGATAATGCAGAATGAGTGACCGTGCAAGCTAACACGCGACTAGTCTCAGAAACATCCAGTCTCATGAACTGATTGGCTAAAGCCTGCACATCCAAAGCAAGCGGTCTCTCACTGACCGGAATATAAGCAAGACTGCCCATACTGGATGGCTTCCTACTCAAAGCATCGGCCACCACATTGGCCTTTCCCGAATGATATAAGATGGTGATATCATAATCTTTCAACAACTCCAACCACCTTCTCTGCCTCAAACTCAACTCCTTTTCACTTGAACAAATACTGTAGACTCTTGTGATCAATGAATACCTCACATGCCACGCCATACAGATAATACCTCCAAATCTTCAATTTGTGAATAATGGCTACCCACTCCCAATCATGAGCCAGATAGTTCTTCTCATGAATCTTCAACTGCCGCGAAGCATAGACAATAACCTTGCGATTCTGCATCAACACTGTACCAAGCCCAATACGGAAAGCACCACAATTAATTATGTAAGGCCCTGAACCTATGGGCAGAACCAACACCGGTGCCATAATCAGAGCTGTCTGGAGCTTCTGAAAGCTCACCTCACCCTCATCCGACCATCTGAACTGGGCACCTATTTGGATCAACCTAAATACCCTCTGCTAACATAACATGACCCGGAAATGCAACTGAACTCAACCAGAACTCATACTTCGAGAATTTTGCATATAACTGTCTATCCTTCAAAGTCTGAAAAACACTCTAAGGTACTGCTCGTGCTCCTCCTGGCTGCGGGAATATATCAATATATCATCAATCCTCGACAGCAGATACTTATTCTTGACTGTAACCTTGTTTAATTGCCGGTGATCAATACACATTCTCATTGACCCATCCTTATTCTTACCAAATAACGCCGGCGCACCCCAAGGCGAAACACTAGGTCTAATGAAACCATTCTCAAGCAAGTCTTGCAACTGTTCCTTTAGCTCTTTCAACTTAGGCAGGGCCATACGATACGGTAGGATGGAAATGGGCTAAGTGCCCAGAGGCAAATCAGTGCAAAAGTCAATATCCCTGTCGGGTGGCATACCCGGCAAGTCTGAAGAGAAAACATTAGGAAACTCACGAACAATGGGCACAGAAACAATAGAAGGATCCTCAGCACTCGAATCAAGAACATATGCTAAATAGGCCAAACGCCCCTTCTCGACCATACACCGAGCCTTTACGTACTAGATAACACTACGATTAGAATGACCAGGAGTCCCTCTCCACTCTAAATGAGGAAAACCCGGTAAAGCTAAGGTCACAGTCTTGGTATGACAATCCAAGATAGCATGGTAAGATGATAACCAGTCCATCCCCAATATAACATCGAAACCAAACATGTCCAGAAGAAGCAAATCTACATGAGTCTCAAGACCTTCAATAACCACTATACATGAACAATGGACACGATCTACCACAATAGAATCACCCACCGGCATAGACACATAAATATTGGCACTCAAAGAATCATTAGGCATGACTAGATACGACGCAAAATAAAACCAAATCTTCTCTACCATAAACCAGAACTATACCTGCACCTCTACCTCTAATACCCTTACCTCCACCTCTAATACCTCTACCTCCACCTCTAATACCTCTACCTCCCCCTCTGATACCTCTCTCTGAGTGATGTGGAGAAACTTCTCAAGAAATAGATGCGTGAACTACTTCCAAGTCAAAGCTGGCGATCCGGCTGGTCTAGCCAAGTAATAATCTCTTCACCAAGTCTTGGCGGATCCAAACAAGAGAAAAGTAGCAAAATCGATCCCATTGGTCTCAACTATCCCCATGTTTCTAAGAACCTCATGACAGTTGTGTTGATAATCCTGGGGATCCTCAGTAGATGCACTGCTGAATGTAGTAGTGAAGAGCTCGGTGAAACTTATCCAACCTCCACAAAACCTCCAAAGACATAGCTGATCTATCACCAGTCTAAGCTACTGCTCAGCTGAAGAAGCGGTACATGACCTCGCCATTCGCAAAAGGACAAGAAAAGAGGCTTTAGTTTAGCATTTGATAGAACAAAATTGCACGATAGGAAATAATAGAAGTGAAACTTTTTCCAAACTCTGTAACCTCTGGGGGAGAAAATACAGACGTCTCCGTACTGATCCCTCAGACTCTACTAAGCTTGTCTGTGAACTATGAGACGTATGTAACCTAAAGCTCTAATACCAACTTGTCACGACCCGGATTTCCTACCATCAGGAGTCGTGATGGCGCCTACTAATGTGAGCCAGGCAAGCCAATTATGTGAAAAACTTACCTTTTTACCCATTTTATATTCATTAACAATTGTAAAATAATATCGTTTAAACGGCGGAATTTAACATAAGCGGAAGAAAGGCAATAAGCTAGTTGAACATGAATCCAATACAACTGCTTGAGTCTCAACTACCCAAAACTGGTGTCACAGTTTCATAGACGGTCTCAAAACACTACAAATAAAGGTATGAAAGAAATAATTACAACACTGTCTCTAGAAATGCATGAAAGAAACAGGAATAATAGATAGAAGATGACGCCAAGGCCTGCGGATGCCTGCAGGACTACCTCAGGTCGTCTGATGAGCTAGAATCAGCAATTCCATCGTGGTCTGAAGTCTAGTCCACTGGGGTCTACAAAAAATAGTGTAGAGTGTAGTAACAGCACAACCGACCCCATGTGCTGGTAAGTGCCTAGCCTAACCCCGGCGAAGTAGTGACGAGGCTAGGACAAGAATACCAAATAAACCTGTGCAGTTAAGTAATATACAACGGAAAGTAAAGCAGAAATAAGCAAGTAGAGATAGGAGGGGGAAACATGCTTCTGGGAATAATAGGTAAAAATAGAATATTAAAAGAACTATAAGGGAATCAAAATCCAACCCTAACAAGATTAAGGAAAACAAGGCAGATTTCACTTTCTTTCAACATCTTGTGGTAGGCGTACCACCCGCTCCCATATCATTATATCTTGGTATAAGCGTACCACCCGCTCCCATTTCATTATATCTTTGCTGCGGCGTGCAACCCGATCCGTATATAATATTGTCGCACCATGCAACCCGATCCATACATAATATTGTTACGGCATGCAACCCGATCCATATATAATATTGTTGCGGCGTGCAACCCGATCCATATATAATATTGTTGCGGCATGCAACCCGATCCATACATAATATTATTGCGGGGTGCAACCCGATCCATATATAATATTGTTGCGGCATGTAAATCGATCCATATATAATATTTACAATTATAAAGAGAGTCCTGACAAGGGATCAATAAAGTCCACACTATCCTCACAAGGGATTCGATAGCATAAGTAATTACGTCCCGGCAAGGAAGAAACATCTATAACCACACTTTTTCTAACATCTAACTACCACAGCTATAACCAAACTTGTTCCAACATCTAACTACCACAGCTATAACTAAACTTGTTCCAACATCTAACTACCACAGCTATAACCAACCTGTTACAACATCTAACTACCACAACTATAACCAAACTTGTTTCTACACCTAACTACCTCAGCTATAACTATAGTCCTTACTCAATCCGTAATATCAATTAAGAACACAATGCAAGGGAACTACAACTCAACAATAGCCCGCCAAGGGGGCAACAAAATGATCTCTTCTCTTTCTCACTTTTACTTCACAACTCGAACCAATGCTCTACAGGTTCAATTATCACTTATACTTTCGCAATTTGTTCTACAACTGGAGCCAACGCTTCTCAATGTTCATAAGTCACAATTCTTTCCACAACTTTACACAATAAATAGAAATACTCACCAAGGCATGAATAATACAACAAAGTCATGTAAATCACAATAGAATACCCACGGTCATGCTTGGCACCAATGTATAGATACTCCTCACCATGCCTATACGTCGTACTCAACAAGAAACAAATAGCAAATAGGACACAACTCCTAATCCTTCAAGCTAAGGTTAGACCAAACACTTACCTCGAACTTCCACGGCCAACTCAAACTTCAAAAGCCACCTTTCCTTTAGAATTAGGCTCCAACACAATCGTATCTATGCATAACCAATTTAATAACGTAAATAAATGCTAAACAATCCAATTCCAACGCTAATTTATAGCTTTTAAATCATTCTTCCCGAAAATCCAAAAATCGACCCCTAACCCGCTTGGTCAAAATACGAGGTTCGGACCAAAATCATATCCCCCATTCACCCACGAGCCCAAATATATAATTATTTTCAAAATTTGACCCCAAAACAAGGTCTAAATCACCATTAATCAAAAAGTCCTATTTCTATCCAAATCCCTAACTTTCTACCCTTAATCACACGTTTTAGGCCTAGAATTCTAGTGGGTGTTGATGGAAAATGAAGAAAACAAGTTAATAATACTTACCCAAGCAGCTTTGGTGAAGAAATGCTACAAAAATCACCTAGGAGCTTTGAAGAAGAAATGGTTTATGAAAATGTTATGAAATCCCGTTTTTGGTTCTGTTTTTGGAACTTAAAATAACTGGGCAAAATCTTTCTTCGCGTTTGCGACAGATTCAACGCGTTCGCGATGAGTCAGGCCCATAGACCTTTGCGTTCGCGTAATGGGCTCCCATTCACGGAGAGTAATCTCCTCGAGCCGTGTCGTGATGAACAACTGATGGCCCCTCCCCCTGTACCCTACGTGTTTGCGAGTGGAATGACGCATTTGCGAAGGGTCCCCCCTGAGCTTCACGTTCGCGTTTCAACCTCCGCGTTTGCGAAGAAGCCAAAATGGCACCTGGAATCTTTGCCTTACGCGTTCGCGAGGGGTACCACATGAGCGCGAAGGGTAAAATCCCTGGGCACTGCAGCAGAAAATCTGCAACACCTCTTAAGCCAAAAACCATTTCGAAACACTCCTGAGCTCTCGGGGCTCCGAACCAAACACATGTACGAACTCAACAACATCATACAAACTCATCCGTGCGATCAAGACTCCTAAATAACCTCAAAAACAATGATTCAAACCTCAAAATCAAAACTTTTCCTCAAACTTCATCTCTGAATCACGTCAAATGACGTCCGTTTTAACCAAATTTTATAAGCAGGACTTAAAACGTTTATAAGACCTGTACCAGGCGCCGGAACCAAAATACGGGCCCGATACCATCGCTTTCTAATCAGATTTCATTTCAATTTTCCTTAACAATTTCAAAAAAATAATTTCCTTTAAAAATTGATTTCTCGGGTTCGGGACCTCGAAATTCGATTTCGGGTATACGCCCAAGTCCCAGATTTTCCTACAGACCCCTCCGGGATCATCAAATCATGGGTCCTGGTCTGTTTTCCCAAAATGTTGAGAAAAGCCAAATTTATTCATTTTAACATAAAAAATTAGCATTTTTCACAAAAATTTCATATTTAAGATTTCCCTCTACGCGCCCGGACTGCGCATGAAAATTGAGGTGAATCTAAATGAGGTTTTCAAGGCCTCGGAGACATAGAATTCAATTAAAATAGGTGATGACCCCGTTTGGGTCTTCACATAACTTTTGCGTTTCTCCTTCAAAAATAGTGTATGCACTAGAAAAGCTCTGCACAAAGGTGCAGTGGCCGCAAAAGATGAAGTCAGATCTAAGCACCAGGAGATCAAACGTTTTGTGTGAATTCCATAAGGAAAGAGGACATAAGACCGAAGACTTCATAGGCCTGCGGCAGGAAGTGGTAAGAATTCCAAACCAGGGACACTTAAAAGAATTATTGAGCGATCGAGGATGGTTGACTTTGCTCGTGGGCGCAATCAACCTCAAGGACCCCAAAACCACCTTTACTAGCTCGTATCATACAAATAATCATTGGTGGAGGAAATGATATGGTAATCAACCATGTGAAATTCACCACTACACACAAACTCAAGTGGACAGTCGCTCACGAACGGTATGATGACGTCGAAGATAGTATCATCTTTGATAAGTCAGATACCAACAGCTTGTCTTTCCCTCACTATGATGCTTTGGTTATAACTTTACATATCAGGGACACCGATGTAAAAGGAATAATGGTGGATGACAGAAACGGCGCGTGTATTATTAATCCACGAGTCCTCATACAGATGAGACTCGAGGATAAGATAGTACCGCGCTGTATAACACTAACAGGTTTTAATAATGTAGTGGAACGAACCTCTAGAGAGATAATGCTGCCCGTTCTGGACGGAGGAGTCACTCTGGAAATGACGTTCCATGTCATGAACCAAGAAATAGACTACAATGCTATCATAGGGCGGCCATCGATACATGCCACACGAGCCGTCCCATCAAGTTTTTATCAAGTAACCAAATTTCCTACCCCATGGGGAATATTCAGCATCTAGGGCGAGCAACGCACCGCCCAAGAATGCGATCGAATTTCCCAAGATTACACACACACCCAACAACTAAAGGGGACAAGTGCGGAAGCATAGCAATCAGCCATATCGGGAAACAAACTCGACGTGTAAATAGAGGCCATCAAAGACCCAGATGTCGTAGAAGCCTGCAAGGCAACCGTAGAGGACCTCGACCCCATTCAGTTGGACAACACCGACATCACAAAAATGCCTATATTGACACAACCTCTCAGAACTAGGTAAGTTACATGAATTATTAACTAACAATGCCGATTTGTTCGCCTTTTCCCATTTAGTTATTTCGGGAATCCCAAGGGACATTGCCACACACAGGCTAAATGTAGACCCTCTTTACCCGCCCGTGCGGAAAATGAGGAGAAAGTTCAATACCGCAATCAACGATGCAGTTAGCGAATAAGTCAAAAAACTTCTCGCTAATGGTTCCGTCCGAGAATCAAAGTATCCTTAGTGGGTCGCCAATGTGGTCATGGTAAAAATGAGGAACGAGAGGTGGCGGATGTGTGTCGACTTCACCGACCTGAACAAAGCATGACCAAAAGATTCCTTTCCGTTGCCACACATCGACCGACTCATTGATGCAACGGCGGGGATCAAACTATTAAGCTTCTTAGACGCCTATTCTGGTTACAACCAAATTCTAATGGCAGAAGAAGACTAAGAGGAGACCACTTTTATCACTCACCAGGGAACGTATTACTACAGAGTCATGCCATTTGGACTTAAGAACTTTGGGGCAACGTACTAAAGGTTAGTCACCAAAATGTTCAATGAATAACTCAGAAAGACTATGGAGGTCTACATCGATGACATGCTAGTAAAGTCGAAAATAAAGGAGGATCACTTTGGTCATCTAAAGGAAGCATTTGAAATATTGAGGCGATATAGAATGAAATTGAATCCCGATAAATGCACCTTCGGCGTAACCTAAGGAAAGTTCTTTGGTTTTTTGGTGTCGCAAAGGGGTATCGAGGTCAACCTGGATCAGATCAAGGAAATCGAAGGAATATCGGAGACATTAACAAGCAAAAAATAGATACAAAAATTGACGGGATGAATATCCGCCGTGTCGGAGTTCATCTCACGATCGTCAGATAGGTGCCATAAATTTTTCAATGTACTAAGGAAAGATCACGGACTATTGTGGAATTCAAAATGCGTCGATGCCTTAAGAAAACTGAAAGCGTACCTATCGTCGGCACCACTAGTTGTTAAGGCAGAGAAGGGCGAATGCCACTTGGTGTACCTAGCAGTCTCCCAAGTCACGATAAGTGCAGTTTTGGTCCGTGAAAACAAATGTATGCAGTCTCCAATTCATTATATCAGCAAAACCTTAATTGATGCCGAAACAAGGTACCCCAACCTTGAGAAATTAGCTCTGGCATTAGTCGTAGCTTCACGAAAGCTTAGACCATATTTTCAATGTCACCTCATAAAGGTGGTGATGACCTTCCCCCTTAGAGGCATCCTACATAAACTCGAACTATTGGGTAGGTTGGCCAAATGGGCCATAGAATTAAGAGAGCACGATATGGCAACCCCGAACTGCTATAAAGTCGCAAGTGCTCGCCAATTTTGTCGTTGATTTCAGTGCAAAAATATTGCCTGAAGTAGAGGAGGAGGCACTCCGCGCTTCTGTACATTCCGACCTCTGGGTCCTCCACACCAACGATGCATCTAATGCATCGGGACTGGGACTTGTCCTCAAAGTCCATACGGGCAAAGTGGTTCGCCAATCCATACGGTGCCCCATGATGACTAACAACGAGGCCGAGTATGAAGCTGTGATTGTAGGGTTGAAATTAGCCTTCAAATATGGAGCTTGATGACTTGTCCTCCATTGCGACTCTCAACTCGTGGTTAATCAAGTCGCTAAGACTTTCCAAATCAAAGAATAGAGACTACAGAAGTACCAGTCGGAAATTCACAAACTACTACTAGAATTCGATGAATGCCGCCTCGACCAGATACCCAGGGCGCAGAATATCAAAGCGGATGGTCTCGCCAAGCTAGTTGTAGCCACCAGAAATATCAACAAAGAAAACGTGGTCACCCTTCTCCATTCCTCGATAGACTAGGTCGAGGTACATTCCATAAACCTAACTTGGGACTGGCGCAACCGTATCGTAACATATTTGCAAGAAGGAACACTCCTACAAGACAAGAAAGAAGCCAAAAAGCTCCGAATACAAGTAGCCAGATACAACCTCGTAAACTATGATTTTACGAAAGGACGTTCGGTGGCCCCTAGCTAAATATATTGGGGCAAATCAAACAAGGCGGGTGACAAGAAGGAAAACTACTCTAAAACAATTGGAATATCTCTCATCTCAAATACTTCCACTTCTGAAAAGAGGCGCCGCCTAATTCGTACTCTTTTTCCCTCACACGGGTGTTGTCCCAATCGGATTTTCTCGGTGAGGTTTTTAATAAGTCGGCAAGGGAGACGTCCCGAGGTCCAAAGTATTGTTCATTACCCTGCCCGTTGACATGATCTCCAGGCCGAGTAATGAAGGGACTGGGTATAGATAGCCAAATATCCATTCTATGTACAAAGTAAACACGTATTTCTTACAAGAATATAATTAAATCTCCAATGTATGAATGAAACTAGCATCCACGATACTCCAAAAAAAAAAAATAGAGTGCCACCCTCATGAAGGGATACTACTTCGATGCTAGCTCGAAAGTAATACCCCAATGGCCAAGGCCATCGACAGAGATATAAGTTTGACTTCACTCGAACTACGATGGGATACTACTTCGACGCCAACTTGAAAGTATCATCCCAATGGCCAAGGCTAGCAACAAATATATGACTTCAACTTCACTCGAACTACAATGGGATACTACTTCGATGCCAGCTCAAAAGTAACATCCCAATGGCCAAGGCCCTCGATAGAGATATGAGTTCGACTTCACTCGAACTACGATGGGATACTACTTTGACGCCAACTCGAAAGTAAGATCCCAATGGCCAAGGCCATCGATAGAGATATGAGTTCGCCTTCACTCAAACTACGATAGGATACTACTTCGACGCCAGCTCGAAAGTAACATCCCAATGGCTAAGGCCACCAACAAAGATATGGGTTCGACTTCACTTGAACTACGACGGGATATTACTTCGACGCCGGCTAGAAAGTAATATCCCAATGGCTAAGGCCACCAACAAAGATATGATTTCAACTTCACTTGAACTATGACGGGATACTACTTCGATGCCAGCTCGAAAGTAACATCCCAATGGCTAAGGCCACCAACAAAGATATGAGTTCGACATCACTCGAACAACGACGAGATACTATTTCGACACCAGCTCGAAAGTAACGTCCCAAAGGCTAAGACCATCGTCAAAGAAAAGGGTCCGACCTCACCCGAAGCAAAATCGGATTAACAGTTCGACAAATACCCGGGATATCATAAATATTACAAAGATTACCACCAAATCGACAAAACAATTTCTTCATTACAACAAAATATTACTAGCACCTATTTTTACAATGGGCTCAAAGAAGCTCTTACAAAAATCCTACCAATAAAAAAAAGTACAAACAAAAAAACTACACATCATCCTTAGTAACAGACACATCTTCTTACCAAGAGTCGGAGGCAAGACGGTTCGCATCGTCAGAGTTGATATCATCCCCGTACGACATAAGAGGGTCGTATTTTCATGCCTCAGGGGCTACACAAGCTTTGGCACACATATCTTGAAGTTCTACTTCAGATGCCCTCCTGTCAGCATGAATAGCCTTGTATACATCAAGTTAGGCCTCAGTGTGAACCCATAACTCATATAAATGATAAGGCACGATAGGATCGGCGGAATCACTAGATGTACAAGGTTCCGAGTGTCGATGCACGTCCTCCTTTCTCAGTGATGCCTGTTGATACCCAATTTTTCCCTATGTATTTTATATACTCAAAAATGTTCTCAAAATAGTATGTACATGCATATATAAGCATGCCCAAGAGTTTTGGTATCTTTCCCTTATTTTAAAGGTTTTTAAAATCAATTTGTTGCCTATTTTAATAGTACAAATTTCAATAATTACTTCCAGACTATTATTTTTTGATGAATAATTTATTTTTTATTTCATATTTATGCCAAGATATAATTAATGTGATATTTTGCACATTTTTATAAAATTTACTTGGTATTTTAAAGGCTAAATTGCTATAATTGCAATGATAGCCTATTTTCCGATTAACAGTATTTTGCAATTACAAAAATTTCTCCCCCTACTTTTAATTAATATTTATATGATTATTAATCAATTTAGTGCTTTTAACTGGTTTTGGAAATTATTTTAACTATTTTTAAAATAAAAAGGGAAGAAATGGTTGTTTAACATTTAGCCTCGTCCATTTCAATTATAACCCCTTTGCAATTTTAATTTTAACCACAATTGAGCCCAATCGCAACCAGCCTAAATTTTAAATCGACCCAATCTATAAATAACCGACCGGATCCCCCCCTTTAATCCCAGCCAGTTATCTAGAAGATCAACGACTCAGATTGATTATTTCCTTTTTCATTCGACCCCTAACCCTAATTCATTTTCCTCCTCCAGCAGCCCATGAACTCCAAATATCTCTCAAGGCTCCCCGAAACCCTAGCCTCCCCTGCCTTGTTCCACCATTTTTTCACCAGTGTCCATGGCTTCTCAGGACATGGACAGCCTATACCCACCTCCTATGGCTCCTGTATACCTGTTGTTCGAAGGATCGAGGCCAGACCTCGATTGTCTTCACCCAGGCCTTTACTGATTCGAAGATTCCGGCCATCTCCGGCCTTGCTCCGGTGGCTCTTAGTCTTTTGAGCCTATTTATGACATTATCCGACTTAGATCAGGTATTTTCGAAGCCTTTCTCATCTCTAAGGTTCATCTGGAACCCTAAATATTGAAGTTCTCTCCGATTATTTTAGATCTGTTACATGTTTGCACTGTTGCTTAAGTTTCTTAAACTTTTTTTCCCGATTTTCTTTCAAAAAAGCAATTCTTTTTTATTAGGGTTTCTGGAAAGTTCTTAAAATGTTTCTAACTCTTCTTCTTCTCTTTTTCTTGGTGTGAATCGATCCCTGCTATGTTCTTACTGGCTCTTTTCTGACTCACATGCCTTTCGTGTGTTCTTATATTTGCCTTGTTATGAATTTTTTTTTATTATTATGCTCCATTCTATCTCATACTAGTTTTCACCATGCTCTCACATGTTTGTCTTATGTGTTCCTCTACTGTATTTTCCTACTGAGTTTTGATCTTTTGTTTGCCTTTATCGAACTTCGCCTGGATTCTTTCTAGATGTGTTTCATCGACTGTTTCTTTAAGTTTACACTACCTGAACTCATTTAATTTTCAAGCTTTCATGAAATTTTTTTCCTGTACTAGTTCCTATGTTCTACTTGCTATTGTGCTTGTATGCTTCTCATGAGACCCTGAAAATGTCTCTGAGCTTATCTCGATCGTTTGCCTCTTTTCATATCTGTATCAAATTCGAGTTTAAAAACCGTAGGATTTGGGGGTTTTCTTTGGCTAAATTTGGTTTTATGTTTGGACAAGGGTTCTACTTTAAAACCTTGAACTCTCAGACTCACTTCGAGTTTATGAATTGAATTTGAACCTTTTTTTTGCGTTTGTGATTTTGAAACCCTCTTGCTTGACATGTCTATGTGTTTATACGAGAGCTTCTCTTTCAAAGGTCTTGCCAACTGTTAATTGATTCTGAATTCCTTTAATGTTGCTTATTTTATTGTTACTGATTTTTTCCTAAATTAAAACTTTCCTTTTACCTCTTTTCTGACTTGAGCAAGGCTTTCAATGGGATTCTTTACTGGTTATTTTACTGATTCCCTTTCCTTATTTTACAAATCAAGTACCACCATGTATTTACCCTTATTTTGTCTACCTTGCACGAGGTATTTACTTGATTTCCTTCCTTAAATAACTTCTACCCATTACCGTTTGAATTTGGACTCCTTAATTAAAGGAAGTCTATAGGCTGATTGATTTTAATTGGTACATAGTTCCTTAATTATTACTAAACGGTGATTCTTGTCTTATTTATTATTTGTTTGCAATTATAAATACCATGCTCTTTCATTACCACACACAAGATTTTAATTATCACAACTCTCTTCTAAAACTTACACTCTTGCTTCTTGATTGCAATTTGGCTTCCCTAAATCTAATGTTTCTTCCTACTTGCTCTTCTGAACTGGTATGTCCTACTTTTGATTCAAGCATCAAAATCCAATGTGTTTACTTACAAGCCTTTATGCCCATGCCTAATTTACTGCTTTATAGAGTTCAGTTTTAAAATAATTACTTATGTTTGGCTATCTGTTGCTGTGATGAATCCCCTATTCCCCTTTATGTGCTTGGGCTGTAGTTTAGGACATGGTAACATACAAAGTTTTTGTCATGGATTAAGACTGGGTCCTTTGGATCCCAACCTCTTTCAATATCCCATACCCCCATTCCTATATGTGTATAGAGTTAAGGTATAGCCTGACAGCCTCTAAATTGTTGTCCATGGCTGAACCTGACCCTCAAAGGGTCCTAACTCTCTAATTTTTAAGCTGACAAGCTGGTTATGGGTGCGCCAACACCCCAGATGCAAGGCATGAACACCAGCCTGCCCTGGGTCCCCCCTAATTCCTTTTCATTGCACTTACACTTACTCCTAAGCCCTCAAGTCCTGCCCCCCTCTTGTGAGCCTTGCCTTGGGACATTGAGTTCCCTTAGAACTTGGACACTTGAGGGCTGGCCCTTCCACACTGCACTATAATCTATTCTGCAATAATATTTTGGGTGTAAGCACTGCCTGGAACTCTTGAAGTTCCTTGGAACTTTGACACATCCCAAATAAGAGAAGGCTTTGAAAAATCCGACCCTGGAAGTTGGTTTATCTCATATTATTAGACTTTGAGTGTGGATTAGGCTGATTAGATGAGATGTAATCACTGATGTATTTTCATTTATTCTTTTGATTCACTTGGTCTGTCATAAGCTTTGTAATGAACCTTGTAATAACTACTAGGGTATAGTGAAAAGGGATGGGATAGAATGCATGCCAAAGGGGTAGATACCATGCTTATATGGTGTATACTTTCTCAATTCTGCATTTTCACGTAGATACCATGCCTATAGGGTGTATACTTTCTCAATTATGCATTTTCACATAGATACCATGCCTATAGGGTGTATATTCTCTCAATTCTGCATTTTCACATAGAAAACATGTCTATAGGATTAATACTTTAAAATGCTGCATTCTTCACATAGATTCCATGCTCATAGGTTTTCTGCACTTCGCAATATATACCATGTCAATAAATCACTGCTAAAATTCTGCACATCACGTAGATAATATGCCTATAGGATTTTTCCTGCATTTTTTGCATGTGCATCTGTCATTAGGCAATTCCACTTATAGGACCTAAAATAAACCAATCATATCAATGACCTGCTTAGAAGATCTCTGCATAACAAAATTCGTAACACCTAAAAAGTATGCCTATAAGAATAATCGATTAAAATCTAAAATTGCCCACTCATCTTTAAAATCAGTATAATTCATTTAAAGTGCTCGCAGAACTTACGATACTGTAACTTAAATAATTATTTTGCAATCAGTTTGTTCTTCCCCCTTCTTTGAACTAATAGATATCATGCATATAGACCATGTTTAACGCAGATAGATAGTTATATAATTAATCAATCGTTAGTTTTTCTGCAACTACATCTAAGCAAGACTAATTCGGACTCCCTATCTGGAAAATATGTGGTAGATCAATTCTTCCTACGCTATTTTTAATCAAGGACCTAAACAGTATGTGTAAGATGTGCTAAACAATTCGTTTCTCTAAATGAGGAGGCCTACTTGAGCCTTTAATTGCTTTATCTCCCCATTAAGTGTATTATGTGTTTTTGATTGTCTCCTTAGAATTTTATCCTTTTAAACCTCTGAAAAGCCAAGCTTCCTCCCTTTAGGATTAGTAGTCCTAATAGCCTCTAGGACTGATAGGTGGGACGAGTAATAGTACAATGTAGGTAGCAATACCATTCCGCGATTAATACCTTAACGGGGTGGGAAGGGTAGACATGGAGATGATGATCACACGATAACACTATGGCTACGATTGGTTACCGGTGTTGTGTGGATGCTCCATGTGATTTATAAACCTAGGACCCGTTTCCTTATGTTACTTTGTTTAGTATCAATAAATTCTGTCTTTTCAATTACCCAAAATTCCCCTTTAATTTTTTCACTACATTATTCCTTTTCCTTCTAACCTTTTTCTTCTTTGTTTATTCAATGTCTTGACTAATTCTTGCACTTAGACTCTCTCTCAAACAAATTATAGATTCCAACGTGCTTGTTTGCAACTCTTATGTGTAAATTTATTTGTATACTTGTTTACATTAAAGTCACAACATAGCATGGCCTGGAACCATACTAGTGGATCTTGAGGGGTGCCTAACACCTTCCCCTCGAGATAATTTCTAGCCCTTACCCGAACTCTAGTTTTCAAATTCAAAACCCTTAGTGTACTAATGCACTTAATCGTTAGGTGGCGACTCTTCAATTCCAAAAACCCAATTCCCAAACTGAAATAGAGTTGTCTTCCCAAATGTCGTAAACCCGATTTCACTTTAGAAAAAGGGGGCGTCGACAACATGGCGACTTTGCTGGGATTCCTTAGGCTTTTACCACTTCATGTTATATGTGACTTTATTGTTTTCTTTATTGCTTTGTTTAATACCTTTATTCAAAACTAACTTGTCTTTTTGTTTCTTTTTCTTTAACGCTTTCATTTACTGTTTTCCTTCAATACCGTCGTAATTTTTGAGCAATTATTGTAATCATTATGAATGTGAAAATACATGAAAATTTGTTTCATTCTTGTAATTACATCTTCAACATCATATTCCACTCGTGCCAAAAAAATACCATAGCAATGCTTGATGAGTTGTTGCGCTCTTCCGATATTATTCCCTAAATTTGGAAAATGCATATTTGCGGTAAAACTGGTCGATCATCGGTGCAGTCGACCGTTCCGTTCCTTTCCCTCTTGAGTTATCCACTCAAGGGTACCGGTCTAGCACCCTATAAAAACCTTATTCTATTTAACTGTACATTTATCACCGTCAAACCTAGTCGAGTGAATTATGTTCTCCACATAATGACTATTTAAGATAGCCTTATCCAAAGTCCACTGGGTTCCCCTGGGACCTAAACGGACAACACCATATTCTATGCATTTATTTGGAGAACTAAATGTTGTTTATGCGAATTATTGATTTAAATAGTCGAGTCCGTCGGGGTGAGGGACTAACGCTTTGTTTTGCAGAAAATGAGGCACGAAATTCCTAGATTCGGCATGGTAACCAATATTCACCCGAGGTTGCTAAGTTGGTGGGAGGACCTTCATTCTAGTGACTGGACTCTCGTCCACAAGTATTTGGGAAACTTACCCTTTCTTTTGGAAATTCAGCCGGACAAAAAAATTATAGAGGTTGTGACCTTATTCTGGGACAGTGATAGATCAGTATTTAAATTTGGGGGACCTTCCCTCTACTCGAGGAAATAGGAGGGTTAGTCGGTATTCCTTGGGAGACTCCGGGTCTGCTCATGCCAGAAAACCGCAAGGGTAAGAGTTTCTTCAAAATGATGGGGTTGAAGAAATATTCAGACTTGACTTGTTTGAAAGATTCCTATATTCCTTTCAAATACCTGTATGAGAGGTACGGCCATAGAAAATCCTACTGCACCTATCCGGATGAATTCGCCCTCACATTATTGGGGCATATCCACATGAGGGTTTTCATCTTTATGTTCTGCTTCTTGGGAATGAGAGTGTTTCCTATGAAGAAGGCTAGGATCCATACCAGACTAGCCATGGTCACCAAGATATTGATAGAGGGGATTGAAGGGCAACCTTTCAACATAGTGCCCATGATTGTTGCTGAGATCTACCGAGCTTTGGAAAACTGTCAACGAGGGCCAGCCATTTTGAGGGTTGTAACTTACTACTTTAACTCTGGCTTATAGAACATCTCCAAAAAGGTCGATACCGTCAAGAGCTTCCATGAAGGCCGTGGAATGATCATATAGCCTTTCACCATCCCAAGAGAATAAACTAGATGCCTGACATGTTTGCTCAGCCGGGGGATGCTCGAGGATGGGTAGAGTTGTTTGAAAACTTGAAAGACGACAAGGTGCAATGGATGTTCGAATGGTTCCCTACTGGAGAGTTCATCATCCAATCTCGCGGCGCTCCATTCCTTATACTCATTGGTCTGAGGGGAACTTATCCCTATGTCCCTCTTCGAGTCATAAGGCAGGCAGGGAGGAAGCAAGTCGTACCAAAGGTTGAGAAGATGAGTCATTTCAGGGCTGATTTCCAAGATGACGATAGCCCATACAAATGTCAAGCTCAGCACATGTGGAACAACAAGATCATCCTGGAAAGGGATTCTATAGAGCCTGACAAATATCATGCCGGCTACACTTCAGACTGTCCAGGCTGGCTAGAAGAAGATCGTGCTGGGTTAGGACAGCCCGGGTCTGTTCGAGGTCATAGGGTCACCGACGAAAGAGCTGAGATACAGGTTAAGTACAATCGGTTGCGCAAAAGGATCAGGGAGTGCCAGAGTGAGCATCAGAAAATTCAAGAAGCAAATCAAAAATTGATCGAGGAATGGAAGGATATGGCTATCGGAGCCAACAAGCGCCTAGGGCATTTGGAGCGGGGTTTAGTAGAGCTGGAAGGGAAATTCATCCAGAGGATCGAGAATTGAAAAATGCCAAGGGAAATGAAGGAGGATATTTGGCTAGGGCTTATCTGCTGCTGGGATTGCGTGAGCTGACGGCGTTGTTCGATGGAGCCAAAGATGCCGAGTCTGGGGAAGGTCCTTCTGGGACCAAATAGTCAGGAGTTTCTTTTTTTTTTCCATTTTGAAATGTAATAAGGCCAATGGCCATTACTGACATTTTTACTTTATGCAATTTTAGTGTCGTTTTGGGATTCGTCTTATTTTCATCAATAAAATGAGGCATTGAGCATTATAAGTTCTCCAAGTTAACTTGTCGCTAGGCCTACCTCGAGCACAACGAGGCACCCAATTTAGGACACGATTTATATTCTTATTCTATATGTTTAAATATTGCAATATTTTTACAGAATTCGTACTAACTTGTTACCTTTTTGTTGTTTTTACTTTTATTTTTATTCCCCTCCCTAAAAGGTTAGTTCATGCATTCTGACATCGTCATCCTACTCCACAAGATCTAAGGGCCCTCCACCTCCTCCTCCTCCAAGTCCTATCAAAAATAGGGGCAAAGCAAAAATGAAAGATTTGAACAAAGCCAGAAAGGAGAATTCGGTAGAAAGGGTAGAGGTTCCTCAGGGTATTCAGGTATCGAAAGAAAGTGCCGCTCAGCTCGAACAGAAGGTACTGAAATTTCAAGAAGAACTAGACCAAGTTCAGAACTTGGCAAATCTATCATTCTCCCTCACAACTCCAGATGCTCAACACCCTATACCTCCACAGAACATCCCGAAGCCACAGGAACAACCCGCTACTCATCAAAATTGCAACACATGCCACAACGACACTCCACTTCTCATCCCTGAACCATCGAATGATTATCCCCACCACACTCCTGTGAGCACGTAATTTTTGCCACACTTAATCTACTCCTACAAATTCCTTAGAATTAAGATTTTCCTTTATTATTTGAATTTTTAGGAATTAATTGCATGATTTTGTGTCTTGTTTGCATTTTTGTGTGCATTTTTACTTGATATATAAATGGTTCTTGACATTTTCACTTTCCATTTTTAGAATTTGTCTTAAGTTTTCCTTTAAATTAGAAATTAGTTTATTTTGAAATTTTAATTAGTATAATTTTGTAGTTAATTTGGGTCTTTTATTTTTTATCTTACATTTAATAAAATTAGAAAACTCAAAAAAATAAATAAATAAATAAATAAATAAAATTAGAATACAAAAGAAAAGAAAGAAAAATAAACAAATGAAATAAAGAAGGTAAAATAGGCTGGCCATGTTTGGGCTGTTTTTATGAAAAATCGCAGGCCAAAACCCCCAAAATCGGACCCAACTGACCAGGCCCAATCCTAAAATACCCGGTCCAGATCCTTACTCCCCAAAATGACGCTGTTTGAACTAGGATCAATCTCAATCGTCTATGTTCATTGATCTGACGGTTGAGAAACCCCCTCCACTTGATATTTAATTATCAGAACCTCACGCCATACCCCTGTCTCATCTCTTCACTCACCCCTGTCAAGAAACCCTAATCCCAGCCGCCCCATATCCTCCGGTGAAACTCGCCGGCGGCGATGACATTAGTTATGCCAATGACCACCAAAAATACACCACAAACTCCCCTCGTTCCCCTCTTTCCAACCATACCCTCAGCTTCCATCGAATCAATGCCAAACTCGTCGAATCTTAGTTCAAAATTTTTCGGCCACCACACAACTCTTTCCGTTCACCACCAAAATTACACCATAAGATGCCTCCTTGTCCTCTATCGAACCCCCGAGGCCCCACCCCTCGAATATGGTCGGAACTTCTCGAATATCAATTTGAAGTTTTCCGGCCAAAACCCTAGTTTGCCCAAAATTCTCCAAGTTGATACCACACGATCCCCGTGCCACCCTACCCCCCACATACATGGCTATTTCATAAGAATCCGACCGGAACTTGTAAAGTCTTAGATCTAGGGTTCGAGAAGGTCAATCTGTTTTGAGGAGCTTCAAGCATGAGTGATTTTGAATTAATGCTATATGTCTATTTTTGACAAAATAAACACATAACATTAATTGAAAATCAAACTCAAGGTCCGCCCTAAAGAAACCCAAAATGAGTGAGTTATTCTTGGTTTTCTTTTCTTCCCTTTATTTGTGGATTTTCTTTGTTTAGCTTTTCTAATTTGTTTTTGTTGACTTAGGGTTTGACAATAAGTTTGTTTGTTCTTACAATTTGCTTTTGTTTTTCTTTTTATTTCATATAGTTTTGAGTTAAATTGATGCTGTAGTTCTAATTTCTAGGATGATTTTCGTTGTGGTTTTAGTCACCTCTTTTCTGATGTTTTGTTTTGATGTTGTGATTAATTCAGTTTGCTTGTTTGACCCATCTAGAACCTAAGTGTGTTTTGATTTTTAGTTTAAGCTTAATTTTTAGTTTAATACTTGGTTAATCTTGATAAGCCTTGAATTGACACTGTTTTGGCCCTATTTGAATTTTAAGGCTTGTTTTTGTTCAATTAGTGATTATGTTAATGGCTCTTTATTTCACTGTCTAGTTTCAATTCACTATTAGGTTTAGTTTAATTAGTTAGTGTTAATTGACTCAATTGGTTTGGTTATAGCTAAAATTAGAGCAGCTAGTTTAACTATAGTCAATTGCTTAAAAAGGACAAAAGGGAGGGTAGGTTAATGTTGACCTATGTGAGTAATTTCAGGGGGTTCAAGGGTATTTGGGTAATCAAAGTGGGGAAGGAATGCTGTAGAACATATTAGAATATCTTAGACTCTTCTAGAATAGGACTTTAGTGCATATTTTTACAACTTAGGGGTGTAACCTGGGTAGCAAGTTAGGAAGTAAGGGACTAAATGGAAAATAAATAGGGACTAGGATAGAAAACTAAAAATCTGAAGTTGCACCTCTGGGTGCCTATAAAATGGCACTCACATGCCTTGAATAACAAGTTTTCAGCCTCAAAAATTTCCTCAAAAAAAAAAATCCATTCTCTGCAAATCTGAGTTTCCAAGTTTGAATTTCAAATCCAAATTCTAGATCTAGCTCTTCAAAAAACCAAAAACAACCAAAAAAAATTTTCAAAATATCAAAAAAATACTGTTCCACTAAAAAGCTTTAGGTTAATTTCGATTTCCAGTCAATCAATCCACATCTTCTAGTTTACAGGCTGACGACTGAGGTTTCAGAGGTTTACAAGACTGATTTCGAGTGATTTTGAGTCCAATTAAGCTAGTTTGAGTTAAATTTTGTTTGCTAGAAGTTTCATAGGTGTTTTCATGTTCATATTCAAGTTTATTTGATTTATTTTGTGCTGTTCTGGGTGATATATTAGTTCTGCTTGATTTTTGAACATTTCTAGACTTCTGTATCTATTCATGGGCTGTTCGTTACCCAATATTGCTGGAAATTGTTTATTACTACTGCTGCTCCTTATTGTCTTAGCTGACCTCTTCTCCTTCATTCCTATTGTATTTCCAGGTATTTTCTCATGCTCAAGTGATGTTGAATATTACCTTCACATGTAAACAATAAATTTGAAGTATAAATGATAAAGAAATGCATGCTTACACCTGAACTCTTACTCCTATGGCTTAGTTTAGAAATTTCATATGATTGATTCATTTGCAGCAGAATTTCAGTTGTATTAATGAGACTATAGACTGTACCTGGACTGTTATGGACTATTTCAGCTTGTGACTATTTAGTTGTAGCCTCAATATAGTTAGCACTTGCTTAGTTTAGTGTTATCTTTGTTTAAATTAAAAATCAGAAACAGTTTGGAGTTGTAGTTGATTTTGAAATCAATGTGTGATGGCCACATCAAGTCTAATTACATGGAATTCACTGTTACAATGTAAGTGTTAGTAATTTTAGGTTAATAGCTCATATCAGTAGTTATTGGAATTAAACATGCATCATTTATTAGCTTGATTTGGATTAATTACCCTGTTCGTCATTTGAATTAATTAACCCGTTTGTGCTAGACTAGTCATTTGAGATTTATGTTATAAACTATGATTGTCAAATTCCATCCATATTTCTAAGTTTGTTTTGCATCTTTAATGGTATTCGGGAGCTCACCAGTAGCCAAATGGTTAAAGTAATCTGAGCCTTGGTCTGGAATTCAAATAGTTATTATCTTGTTAATTTGAATAGAACAACGTGGGTTAATTTCAGTAAGCATTTAGTCCAATTGAATTGAGGCTTCGTTTGATCCTACCATCAGCCTGTTCCTGGCAGTTTGGGCTTTGACACCCCAACAGGCGGCCCAGGTCCTGTTTTGATTATGAGCTCATTTGGATCTGGGCCCAAGCATGTGATTGGTCAGCCTTTCTGTGTATATCTAGGTTTTTGTGTCTCTATGTAGGCCATTTTCAAGGCCCAAAGGGGATTGAAGGTTGGAATGTATTGAGTTCATGGACCCAAATGTAGTCATCCTTAAATAATGTTAATTAATTAAGATTTCTTCTTCATTTTAGAGACAAAAATAAAAATAGAAAATCTTAGTTTGCTTTGGGTTAGCCTTTAAATAATAAAAGCGAGACGAGCCTCGCCAAATTGCGAGGCCCTTATTAAATGCTTAATTAAATACTTAGCATTTGGAGCGTGCCATTTAGCGAATTTCATGGCCCTTCGCAACGTTTAAAAGACGTTAGTCGCTTTAGGTGCGTTTCAATAATTTTACCTTCCTAAATACGGGTGCGCATTTCATGCAACCCAAATCCAAATTCAAAAACGTTGAATAAGAATGTGTTGAGGATCCGGGTGCATTTCATGTGACGTGATCCGAAAACACTTTTTTAAACGACGTTCACTTTCGTAAAAAAATAATTAAAAAGCGGTAAATAATTATAAAATTGCACTAAGGTTGGAGCATGTATAAAGATCAAATTTTAGCCATTTATAATAATTTAAGCGACCGTGCTAGAACCACGAGATCCGCGGGGTGCCTAACACCTTCCCTCGGGTTAACATAATTCCTTATTCAGAATTTCTGGTTCGCAGACTCCAACTGGGAAGTCGAAATTTTCCTCGATTTGGGATTCAAGTTAAACCGGTGACTTGGGACACCAAAAGCCAATCCTATCCCAAGTGGCAACTCTAAACAAATAAATAATCCCATTTTTGAATAATGTCACTTTAAATGAAAAAACTCCCTTATACATTATCCTTCGGGGTAGGTGTGTAAAAAAGAAGGTGTGACAGCTCTGGCGACTCTGCTGGGGACACGAACCCAGAATTCCGATTCGGGGTTCAAGAATTCGAGCTCAGTATAATTATTATATGTGGCTTTGTCTGATTTTCCTACATGTTTCATGCTAAATGTGCTAAGTGCTTTACCGCTTTGATATTATCTGAATTGTATATATGAAACTGTGCCGGAACCCTTCTCTTCTCACCTCCGGGGATGTGCTTACTGGTTGAGACTCTCTATTCTGTTAGTGTCATACCTTGAAATAAGAAAGAGGGCGGACAAGTTACTAAGTCAGACGATCTCGCGGGTCCCCGGTACGTAGCCCCCTCCTCGACTCGAGTTTTCCGCTTGGGTACACAGTCTAGAAGCCATACCCAGGATTTGAACCTAGAATAACTTGACTTCATGCCGGATCCCTAGTAGGAGCACTTATTTGCTTGCATGTGCATATGACTTAGAGGACTCAACACAAGGGTTGGGTCTGTCTAGGACCGGTAACCTGAAATGAAAAAGACCATCCTGATGCATCTTACGTGTTGTATTTATTTATCTCAGGCTTGCATGCTGACCGGCTTTGGAGTATTTGGGAAAATTGAAAGAAAAAAAGAAAGAAAAAAAAAAAGAAATAGTAGTATAGAGAGTTAATAATAACCAATGTCAAAATAGTGGCGAAACTCTGCCGATTTTTTGAGAAAAATGAAAAGAAGAAAAGGAAAAATTTTGTTTTCAAAAATGGTTTGTTGAAAAAGAAAATACAAAAGAGTTTTATTTTTAAAAAATAGTGTGTTTTATTTTTCAATGAAAAGGAAAAACAAAAAGAGTTTTATTCTCGAGTAGTTTGTTGAAAATGAAAATACAAAAAAAAAAAAAGAACAGGGTTTTTTTTTCAAAAATAGTTAGTTTGCCCGAACTACGCTGGTTTGATTCTCACCGGATGTTGTGATACGTAGGCAACCCTCATCGGGTCCAACCACCCCTTTGCAAAAATATCCAAATAATGTCAAATTTTTAAATTTTTTGCCGAAATAAGTCGGGTGAGGCTATTCTTGTCTAAAAAAAGCCGAATGTCCCTAAAGCGGCGCCGGAAGTCTGTCTTTGCAAGAACAGCCACCCTGTTTCATTTCTTAACGGTTGGCGGGCACAACCTTGAAATCTTCACCCGAAATGCTGAAAGGCCGTATCCGCAAAACCAGCTTTGTACTTTAAATGAAAAAGAATGGTGTCATTTTTCCTTTAGGTCAAAATAAGTGATTAAATCACCTTAATAAATGTGCAGGATGAGCACGATTCAAAATGGACCTTTCTCAATCATGAATATAATCTCTTTGGAGTTGCGTCTATGGTGGAACGATCTAGTCAAAGAATGACAGAGCGAGGTCAACAAATATTTGAAAGGGCTTACTGGTTTATTGGAGATTGCGCCTCGGGGAGACATCATCAGAGCTTTGGTCACATGTTGGGACCCGACATATAATGTGTTCCATTTCTCGGACTTTGAGCTCACTCTGACCCTAGAGGATATAGCTGGGTACATCGGAAGTGTTGAGGTTCCTTTAAGTCACAAGTACTTGGTTGCCCCGAGAACCGTAGATATACACAGATTCTTAGACTCTCCGAAGATAATCAGGACGGTTCACAACACGGATTTGTCAAATGGCTTTTGCACCCCACACTTCATATACCATAGATATGGCCACGTAGGAGGGTTCAATAAGTCGGAAAGCAAGATATGTAGCAAAAGAAACCGGCAAAAATGGGAAGAGCATAGACGTTTCGCTTTCATGGTGGTTTTTCTGGGGCTTGTGGTATTTCCAAGGAAAGACGGAAACATGGACATAAGAATAGCCAGGGTCGTTAGCACTCTAATGACTCAAGCCAAAAGCACTCTTGCGCCTATGATATTAGCCGAAATCTTCCGCGCTCTTACAGCCTGCAAAGCTGGGGGAGACTTCTTCGAGGGTACAATCTACTGCTGCGAATGTGAATGACTGAGCACCTGCGCCATCGTCCTCAGTTCTTGAGCTATGGATCTCCAGAGAAACACATGCATAGAAGAGTTTTGTACGAGGATTAAAGGGGTCAATTTGCCTGAAGGATTCACGGGCTAGACAACATACTTTCGATCCCTCACTGCTAGTCAAATAGAGTGGACATTTGGATGGTTACCCGTTGACTAAATCATATATATGCCAGCGGCAAAGCCGCATTTCCTCTTGATGGATCTTAGAAGCATTCAACCTTATGCCCCATATCGGGTGTTAAGGCAACTCAGGAGGTGCCAAATAGTGCCAAAAGACGGTGATCTTAGTGCTCAGGTAGTTGAGATTAGCCCTGACGGACAGTTTCCTGAAGGAAGAGTCCGCCAGATCTGGAACGAATGTCAATACTTAAAAGCGGATACTTCCGTGCAGGATCGGGCCAAAGGCGAAATGTCACTAGGATACCTTGCTTGGTATAGGAGAGAATATGAGCACGAGAGGCCAGCTAAAGGACCTCACATCCAGGAGTTTGCCGAGTCATCGCAAGAATAGTGGGCCAGGTTAGCCAAAGAAAAAGAATACAGAGCCAAAATAGGAGAATTGGAAAAGTGGGTCCAAGACCTTACGTTTGAAAACAGCGTGCAAGTCGCGGCTGACGAGGGTGAGAAAAAGAAATTGGACAAAGAGAATGAAGCCTTACGAGCCCAAATCTAAAAGATGAAAATAGCGGCTGAAAATCCTGTTAGAAGTACCAAATATGAAAAGCTTATAGAAAACCTAAGGCAAAAAGTGAATGACTACAGTTTTGACCTCAACAAAGCGGAAAAAGAACTAGCCGGGGTTCGAAAACAATTGGCTAGAAATGCGGAAGAGCGAGCTTACATGGTTAAATAGTTGAAAGAAGAATACGATAATGAGGTCACAGGATTAAGGGCAAAGGTCATCACCACAGAGAATAAAATGATCAAACAGGCAAAGGAATTCAAGGTTGAAAGAGAGCATTGCTACACGGCATTGGCACAACTAGAAATGGACTTGCAACAACTCCAGGAACAAAATCAGCAGACTTTGGAGGCCAGGGCCCAACAGATAGGGCGGTTGCTTCAGGAAAAGGGCATAATCAGAGAGAGAATCCTGGCTATTGCTCACTACATTACCAGGAAATGCCAAATGTGCGAGAACATGACTCGCACCACCTTCTTTGTATCGGTGATGATATTTGTGAAGCAGATAATGAGGACCTGGACAGACTTCAAGGGGAACTTGCATATAGGCCCGCGGCGAGACCGAACGATGTCCCGCGGGCACCAGGAGCTTTAATGTATTCATGATTGTCATTTGAGTCTGTATTTCCTTTTACTAGAGTCTTTTAGTTGTCTAAGTCTGTATTTTCTTTTCGAGTCAGTCTATATTTTCGTTTTGAAGTAGCATAGTTGATGGTGGAGTTTGTAGCTCTTCTTGTTATTTAGAGTCTATTAGTTGTCTTAATGTGTCAGTCTTGAGTCCTTGTAATCAAGTGTTTGCTATCAGTAAAATTGAAAATTCCAAAAAAAAATATTTGCTTCTATTTGTGCATTTATTTTCACGAACTACGCTTGGTCTGATTCATGCGGGGTCATGATACGTAGGCAATCTACATAGGATTCGATCGTAACAAGGGAAATAAATAAGGGGAAAACCTGAAAAAAAGACACAGAGGAAGAAAATAAGGCATCAAAAAAACAAAAAAAAAACCATGGCCAAAGAAAAGAAAAAGCAGAAAATGGAAAAGAAGGAAAAGAAAATGAGAGAAAACAAAACAAAAAGAGAAAGAAAAGAGAAAAGGAATAAGAGGAAAAGCCGGGATGACGCATGCAACCAAAGCAAACATGTAGATATTCCTTTAATTGTATAGGTACATCACACTCCAATGTGCGGTTACCTATCTGTTATTTGTTTCATACTAACCGTTGTTGCTGTCATTTCCAGCTGAGCTTTTTAGAAACAGTCGTTGGTTTGTGGTAAGCTAGCCTCGCATCAATACTTCACCAGATCCAAAGGAAATACAGAAATGTCATCTGAAATGACTCTGCCTGCAATCCCCATATCCGAAGACAGCCCAATCTCTGGGGTCCCGGCCTCTGAATCCCTTATAGCTGAAGAAAATAGGATGTTGCGCCTACGATTGATAGAAATGTGGGATGCTTGGAATAACGAAAAGGAACTTCCAGGCACTATCCCCAGATTCCTGGAGTTATTCCCTAGATCTGGAGGGGTTACCACTATCCCTATCAGCCACCTAAATATCCCTCTGGGGCGACCCACTATGACTGCGAACTTCTTCGGAACACCCTCTGAGGCTCACCCCCAAGTGTTCCCGTCTGGGATTGCTCCCAACATCTTCACAGCTCCACCATCCTCAACAACAACCCAACCATCACTATCAAAGCATGCTTTTGACCCCTCCGTCTTCACATTCCAAAATCCCGTCTTTCAGGCTGACCCTTCTCATTATACTTAATACACATACTCTCAGCCACCATATGAGCTTACGCCGGGACAGGACAAGACCCCTAAGGCCCCAGATCAGGATGAGATGGCAAAGAGAATGAGAAGCCTTGAGCAAAGCTTGAAAAATATGCAAGGCTTGAGCGGGCAGAATAGCGTCTCCTATACAGACTTGTGTATGTTCCCGCATGTACACTTGCCATTAGGATTCAAAATGCCAAAATTTGAAAATTATGATGGGCACGGCGACCCCATTGCACACCTGAAGAAGTACTGCAATCAGTTACGGGGTGCCGGCGGCAAAGAAGAATTATTGATGGCATATTTCGGGGAAAGCTCGATTGGTATCGCTTCAGAGTGGTATATGGATCAGGATGTCTTGCATTGGCATTTTGGGATGATCTCGCCCGATACTTTGTTCGTCAATTTCAGTACAATATAGACATTGCGCCAGACAGGAATTCTTTGGCGAATCTAAAGAAAAAGCCCTCAGAAAGTTTCCGCGAATATGCAATTAAGTGGCGTGAACAGGCGTCAAAGGTGAAGCCTCCAATGGATGAGGTGGAGATGGTCACTGTTTTCCTGCAGGCCTAGGAAGCAGATTATTTTCAAAATATGATGTCCGCCATGGGTAAGCCTTTCACAAAGGCAATAAAGATCGGAGAAATGGTGGAAAATGGGCTAAAAACGGGCAGAATCTTGAGCCAGTCGGCCATAAGAGCAACCTCCCAAGCCATCCAAGGCGGTTCTGGAGGAATGGACAAAGGCAAGAAGAAAGAAGAAACAGTGATGGCAGCATCGGGAGGAAGAAGGTATCGGGCTCCTAGATCGGTGTTCTCTGAAAGAGCCCCTCAGCACTACTACCCTCACACAGATATGACTTATGCTCCCCCACCTTATGCGGTAATGAATGCTCAATCTTTCGGCCGACCATAACCACAAGCTAATCGAAACCCATCTCTATTCCAAAGAAACAAGCCTCCTTACCAAAACCAATATAATCCCCGACCACCACAAAATAATTTCCGCCCTTGGGAACCACCTAGACGACCAAATTTTACACCAATTGGTGAACCCTACTCCAGTTTGTTCTTGAAGCTCTTCCAGATGAACCTATTACAGCCTATCCCCCAAAATAGGCCGAACCCGGAATATCCAGCCTATCAACGGGGTATCCATTTTGCCTATCATTCAGGAGCTGAAGGGCATAGTACTGACAACTGCTGGACATTGAAAAAAGCTGTAGAAGATTTGATCGAACAAGAGAAAATTGTGTTGAGGGATGAAGATGCCCCGAATGTTACCAATAACCCTTTGCCCGCTCACAACAACGGGCCAGTAATCGGTATGATATGTGAATACCAGGAATTTGATCCAGCCCTAAAAGTCATAATTGCTATTATCGATGCCGAAAGAAAGCCCATGGCAGCCCCGAAGCAGGAAAAAGGGGAGAAGAAGAATAAAGCTGTGAAAATTGAGCCTGAAAGGAAAACTGAGACAAAAGCAGAGCCCGTACCCCCTAAATACAGGGTTCTGTATATTCCTCAAGGTCGCCAAGAGAAACCACTAGTTGTGAGCACTCCAAAGAAGCTTGAAATAAAGAAGGGGACACAGATGTATATGCCAAAAGGGGCCTATGTGGTACAGGGGACAATTAAGCCATCTCGGCTGAACGAGCTAGTGGTTATTGGACACCCACCACAGAAGCCCATGACCAACCCCTCTGCAGTGTCGTGGAACTACCAACAAACCGCGGTTACATATAAAGGCAAGGAAATTTTGGGGGAACTCCCAGGAACAATCCCTGTTAAAAATATTCAAATGTACATGAGGTCCACAACGTCACAAGAAAGCATTTTCCATCTAAGAAGCGGTTAAGTGCCGAAGAAGAAGAGGCCTTCTTTCAGAAGATGAAAATGCCCGATTACGAAACCGTGGAGCAATTGAGAAGTGTCCTGAGCAAGTGTCAGTATTGTCATTGGTGACCAAATCCGCCGAACTCCAGAAGATCCTTATGAAAACCTTGAACGAGGCATATGTGCCAATTGAAACATCAGTTGAACAACTTGAAAGAATGGCGGAAAGATTTTTCACCATCAATCAACTCTCTTTCAGCAAAAATGATTTGCCCCCAGAAGGAGCCGCTCACAATAAAGCCTTGCACCTAACTGTCAAATGCGAGGGTTACTACGTTAAGCGGGTCATGGTGGATAGAAGCTCAGGGGTTGACATCTTCCCACTCTCCACGTTGCAAAGAATTAAAATTGTGATAGGGAGGATTCGTCCCAACAATGTTTGTGTGAGAGCTTTTGATGGCATCAAGAGGGATACCATCGGTGAAATTGATTTAATACTAACCATAGGCCCGGTGGATTTCGAGGTAACTTTCCAAATGTTGGACATGGATATGTCGTACAATTTTTTTCTGGAAAGGCCTTGGATCCATGCTGCAGGAGCTGTGCCCTCTACCCTCCACCAGATGGTAAAATTTGAATATGAAGATCAGGAGATTGTGGTCCACGGGTAAGATGAGCAGTCCATCTATCGTGACCCATCTATCCCATGCCTGGAGGCAAGGGAGGGAAGTGAGCATATTGTCTATCAGGCCTTTGAAGTTGTGGTAGCTGACCAATACGAGGAGGGAAGTCCGTGCCCCCAGACTTTCCTGT
>MU745688.1:165931-194513 GCA_026770625.1 Nicotiana glauca
ACATACTTCCCAGATGAAGAAGTTAATTCAGTAGAAGCTATTTCTGAAGACACTCATTCTTGGAAAATGTTCTTTGACAGAGCGGTAAATGCAAGAGGTGTAGGCATTGGAGCAATCTTAATATCACCCAATGGTCAGCACTATCCAGCTATAGCTAGGCTCCGATTCTTCTGCACAAACAATACAGCTGAATATGAAGCCTGCATCATGGGCATGAATATGGCCATTGACCATGTTGAAGATTTATTGATCATGGGGGACTCTGATTTGATTATCCGGCAAGCACAGGGAGAGTGGGAGACTCGAGATGTTAAGCTCGTTCCATATCGGCAGCATGTGAAAGATCTCACCAAACGCTTCAAGTCAATAGAGTTTAGGTACATTCCTCGATTTCACAATGAACTAGCTGACGCACTCGCCACTTTAGCTTCAATGCTGACTTACCCAGGCAATGCCCATATTGATCCCCTGGAAATTCAAATCAAAGAAAGACAGGGTTATTGTAATGCGGTTGAGGTGGAACCTAGCACCTAGCCATGGTATTATGATATCAAGAGGTTTCTGAAAACACAGGAGTATCCCGAGCAAGCCACTGGATATCAGAAGAGAACCATTAGACGACATGCGAGTGGTTTCTTCTTAAGCAGTGATATTTTGTATAAAAGAACCCCAGACCTCAACTTGGTAAGATGTGTTGATGCTGAAGAAGCTGGAAGAATTATGCAGGAAGTGCACGCAGGAGTATGCGGATCACATATGAATGGTTATGTGTTGGCAAAGAAGATTCTGCGAGTGGGGTATTATTGGATAACCATGGAAAAGGATTGCTTCAGCTCTGTTCGAAAATGCCATCAATGTCAGGTGCACGATGATTTGATTCACGCACCTCCAATAGAGCTTCATCCGATATCAGCACCTTGGCCATTTATTGCCTGGGGTATGGATGTTATTGGGCCGATCGAGCCGAAAGCTTCAAATGGGCATAGATTCATATTGGTTGCAATCGATTACTTCACAAAATGGGTTGAGGCCATCACTCTCAAGTCGGTCACCAAGAAAGCTGTGGTAGACTTTGTGCACTCCAATCTTATTTGTCGCTTTGGCATCCCAGCAACTATCATTACCGACAATGCTGCAAACTTGAATAGTCGTCTGATGGGAGAGGAATGTGAACAATTCAAGATAACACATAGAAACTCTACTCCTTATCGGCCAAAAGCCAATGGTGCTGTTGAAGCAGCGAATAAGAACATCAAGAAGATTTTGAGAAAGATGATTCAAAGCTCCAGGCAATGGCATGAAAAGCTGCCTTTTGCATTACTCGGGTATCGCACCATAGTGCATACATCAATCGGAGCGACTCCGTACTTGTTGGTTTACGGAACTGAAGCAGTCATACCTGCAGAAGTAGAAATCCCTTCGCTTCGCATAATCGTTGAAGTAGAAATTGAGGACAATGAGTGGGTCAAAATCCGGCTAAAGCAGCTGTCATTAATTGATGAAAAACGGATGATCGCAGTTTGCCACGGGCAGTTGTACCAACAAAGAATGGCCCGCCCCTATAACAAGAGAGTGCATCCCAGGAATTTTGAAGTGGGACGGCTCGTGCTCAGACGCATTCTCCCTCATCACCAGGAAGAAAAAGGAAAGTTTGCTCCTAATTGGAAAGGTCCATACATAATCCAAAAGATATTGCCAAAAAGAGCACTGTATCTGGGAGACATCGAAGGAAATGACCCTGAAACAGCAGTCAATGCAGATGCAGTCAAAAGGTATTATGTTTAGGCCTCCTGGTTTTATAGCTTTTGTGTAATTGAGATGACGAAGGCTTTCTTTCTCGCTACCCCAAACACTATCAATCCTTTGCAAACCCTTTGAGTCGGTTACCCTTCTTTGGCTACCCTCTTTGGAACCCGGAAGTACCGTTGAAAGAAAAGAAACAAAAAAAAAGAAAAAAAAAGCAAGAGAGAAAAAGAAAATAAAAAGAAAAAGAAAAAAGAAAAAAGAAAAAAGAAAAGAAAAGAAAAATAAATATGATGAAAATAAAAAGAAAAGAAAAACAAAACAAAGACAAAAAGTATTTTCCTGAACTACGTCTGACTTGATTCCGAAAGGATACGTAGGCAGCCTCTCCTTGAGGTTCAGTCACACCAAAACAAAAATCCCAATTTCCCCAAAATTGAAACTGGGGCAGATGATATTATTGTTCAGCCCTGAATTCGCCGAAATGGTTCCAAAGTTGTAGTTCCGCCCAAAATCCTTTTACCCAAAGACCTTGTCCAAGTCCATCCGATCAATTGACAAAAGCAGGAAAGTGAAAAACATCATTGTTGGAATCTGATATAATTCAAATTGAGAGAAATAAAATGAGAGAGTCTTATCAGTGAAAACCTTCGGGCACCATAAGGCGAAGATGAGTAGAGAAAATGAAAATGAGAGAGTCCGTTTAGTGAAAACTTGCAAAGAGCACTATCGGGCGGCGGTGAGAAGAGAAATGAGAGAGGTCTATTAGCGAAAACCCGCAAAGGGCACTGCCGGCCGAAAAGAAGACATCTCAGCACTAAAAGAGTCCTGGCAAGGTTCCCTGGTTTTGAAATACGGATCAATGGGTTCAAGAGAAGCTGGAAAGTTTGTATGGTTCGGGCGTCCAGTCCAAGAAGCATGTCATGTTCATTTGAAGCCAGCATGCACACCCTAGATAAGTCCTTCTTTTCCCCCGAAAGGGCCTCTTCTCTTTAAAATCATATGCTTGCCTTTTGCATACTTTTTCTTTGAATCCTTTTCATTTTAACTCTGATTCCGTAACTATTACTAAAAAAAGGTGGCAGGACCGGCTTCATAGGGCTCCGCCTGGTCAGAGTCGGAGAAAATGCCCAGCCTCAGCAAGTGCATCAGGCCAATCCCGATTGACCATAGTGGTTGTTTCTTTCGAAGCAAAGACATTGGAAAAGAAAGAAAATCAAAGGCAAGGGCAGAATAAAGTGAAGAGGCCAGAGCCCACACGGGCGAGTCATAATGAAATCCTGAAATTCGAACCCGGTCGGTTTGAAAAGAGGTTCACCCTCAAGGCCAACAAGAAGCAAAGTTCTCAACGTAAAGGGGGCCGGTATCACGCAATTGGGATGATCAAGGCCACAAAACCAACCACCGTTTCAAACTAACAAATTGTTCTTTGTCGAAAACAGGTCTTATTCGGAGCAACCGTGCAAGAAGAAGGTGCAGTTCACAAAGAAATGAAATGCGCAAGCGCTGAAACAGCTTTGCAGCAGGAAAACGACCAAAAGGAAGTTCCCCAAAAATTCTTTCATTTTGCTAAATAAAAAGGAAAATATAAAAAGAAGAAAAGAAAAAAAAGAAGGAGAAGAAAAGAAATGAAAATGAAAAAACACTAAAAAAGAAACAAATCAGGGTAGCAAGGAACTTTTTCTTTCCAAATCCCGGCCAAGAAACCGAGGATCTCCCGGCCAAGAAACCGAGGATCTCCCGGCCAAGAAACCGAGGATCTCCCGGCAAAAAACCGAGGAGTTTTTTCTTTCCAAATCCCGGTCAAAAAATTGAGGATCTCTCGGCCAAAAAATCAAGGAGCTTTTTCTTTCCAAATCCCGGCAAAAAAAAAAAAAGGATCTCCCGGTCAAAAAATCAAGGAGCTTTTTCTTTCCAAATCCTGGCCAAAAAATCGAGGATCTCCCGGCCAAAAACCGAGGGGCTTTTTCTTTTCAAATCCCGGCCAAAAAATCGAGGATCTCAAGGCCAAAAAAAAAAAATTGAGGAGCCTTTTCTTTCCAAATCCCGGCCAAAAAACCGAGGATCTCCCGGCCAAAAAAACGAGGAGCTTTTTCTTTCCAAATCCCGGCCAAAAAACCAAGGATCTCCCGGCCAAAAAATCGAGCATCTCCCGGCCAAAAAAACGAGGAGCTTTTTCTTTCCAAATCCCGGCCAAAAAACCAAGGATCTCCCGGCCAAAAAACTGAGGAGCTTTTTCTTTCCAAATCCCGGCCAAAAATCGAGGATCTCCCGGACAAAAAATCGAGGAGCTTTTTCTTTCCAAACCCCGGCCAAAAAACCGAGGATCTCCCGGCCAAAAAAAAACCGAGGAGCTTTTTCTTTATAAATCCCTGCCAAAAATCGAGGATCTCCCTGCCAAAAAATTGAGGAGCTTTTTTCCAAATCCCGGCCGAAAAACCGAGGATCTCCCGGCCAAAAAACCGTAGAGCTTTTTCTTTCCAAATCCCGGCCAAAAAATCGAGAATCCCCCGGCCAAAAAACCGAGGAGCTTTTTCTTCCCAAATCCTGGCCAAAAGCCGAGGACCTCCCTACAGAATCCTGATTTGATTGCTTAGATATGTGTTGCAACTAACTCACAAAATTTTCCTAGTGAAAACTGGGGCAGAAAATTTCGTTTGTTTGTTTGTTTTGATATCTTAAGCAGGTTGACCTTAAAACACAATGTACGAGATGACCAATGGAATAAATCTCAATTCAGAATCAAGAAAAGAAGAAAAGAACAAAAAGTGATAGACTCAAATGTGAAGCAAGCATGGGCACGGATTGCTCAAAACCTGATTGAAGTCACAAGCTCCGCTGATCCTATTTTGACCTAATGCTGCATGACAAAGTAAACACCTACAACTTGCGAGCATCAAGATTCAGATCGAAGTCCACAGCAAAATCAGCTAAGACTCAAGATCAAGTTTCAAGAAAATTATAGATAGGAATCTTGTAACTCATAGTTGATAAGCATAGCTAGCTTAGCTTTGATTTTCCTTTTGGGTGTGATAAGGAGGTCAGCAAGCAGTAGCAGCAGCAACAGCAGTGAAACACACAGCTCCTGGTAGTCCCAGCTACCAAACATTCCAGAATTACCTGGTAGGCAACCTTTGTAGTAGGGTTCTGTCAGACGTTTTTTCAAAATGCTTCTCATGGAGTGCTAAGCAAGCAAAAATCCTTCATGGTGCTCATTTATATTTGCCCGAAAACCCTTCGTGTCTTCGAGCAAAGAGGGGCAGCTGTGAGCACGTGATCTTTGCCACACTTAAATTACTCCTACAAAATCCTTAGAATTAAGATTTTCCTTTATTATTTGAATTTTTAGGAATTAATTGCATGATTCTATGTCATGTTTGCATTTTTGTGTGCATTTTTACTTGATATAATTCCAAAAATACAAAATAGTATGCATTTTAATATTACGAAAATAAGAAAAAATAACCAAAATGGTTCTTGACATTTTCACTTTCCATTTTTAGAATTTGTCTTTCCTTTAAATTAGAAATTAGTTTTCATTTTGAAATTTTAATTAGTATAATTTTGTAGTTAATTTGGGTCTTTTATTTTTTTATCTTACATTTAATAAAATTAGAAAACTCAAATAAATAAATAAATAAATAAAGTTAGAATACAAAAGAAAAGAAAGAAAAATAAATAAATGAAATAAAGAAAGTAAAAGAGGCTGGCCATGTTTGGGCTGTTTTTATGAAAAATCCCAGCCGAAAACCCCCAAAATCGGACCCACCTGACCAGGCCAAATCCTAAAACACCCGGTCCAGATCCTTACTCCCCAAAACGACGCCGTTTGACCTAGGATCAATCTCAACCGTCTATGTTCATTGATCTGACGGTTGAGAAGCCCCCTCCACTTGATATAAAATTGTCGGAACCTCACCCCATACCCCCGTCTCATCTATTCACTCACCCCTGTCAAGAAACCCTAATCCCAGCTGCCCCCATATCCTCCGGTGAAACTCACCGACAGCGATGACAGTAATTATGCCAATGACCACCAAAAATACACCACTAACTTCCCTCGTTCCCCTCTTTCCAACCATACCCTCAGCTCCCCTCGAATCAATGCCAAACTCGTCGAACCTTAGTTCAAAATTTATCGGCCACCGCACAACTCTTTCCGTTCACCACCAAAATTACACCATAAGACCGCCTCCTTGTCCTCTATCGAACCCCCAAGGCCCCACCCCTCGAATATGGCCGAAACTTTTCGAATATCGATTTGAAGTTTTCTGACCAAAACCCTAGTTTGCCCAAAATTCTCCAAGTTGATACCACACAATCCCCGTGCCACCCTAACCCCCACATACATGGCTATTTCACAAGAATCCGACCAGAACTTGTAAAGTCTTAGATCTAGGGTTCGAGAAGGTCAATCTGTTTTGAGGAGCTTCAAGCATGAGTGGTTTTGAATTAATGCTATATTTCTATTTTTGACAAAATAGACACATAACTTTAATTGTAAATCAAACTCAAGGTCCGCCCTAAAGAAACCCAAAATCAGTGAGTTATTCTTGGTTTTCTTTTCTTCCCTTTATTTGTGGATTTTCTTTGTTTAGCTTTTCTAATTTGTTTTTGTTGACTTAGGCTTTGACAATAAGTCTATTTGTTCTTACAATTTGTTTTTGTTTTTCTTTTTCTTTCATATAGTTTTGAGTTAAATTGATGTTGTAGTTCTAATTTCTAGGATGATTTTCGTTGTGGTTTTAGTCACCTCTTTTCTGATATTTTGTTTTGATATTGTGATTAATTCAGTTTGCTTGACTGACCCGTCTAGAACCTAAGTGTGTTTTGATTTTTAGTTTATGCTTAATTTTTAGTTTAATACTTGGTTAATCTTGATAAGCCTTGAATTGACACTATTTTGTCCCTATTTGAATTTTAAGGCTTGTTTCTGTTCAATTAGTGATTATGTAAATGGTTCTTTATTTCACTGTCTAGTTTCAATTCACTATTAGATTTAGTTTAATTAGTTAGTGTTAATTGACTCAATTGGTTTGGTTATAGCTGAAATTAGAGCAGCTAGTTTAACTATAATCAGTTGCTTAACTAGGACAAAAGGGAGGGTAGGTTAATAGTGACCTATGTGAGTAATTTCAGGTGGTTCAAGGGTATTTGGGTAATCAGAGTGGGGCAGGAATGCTGTAGAACACATTAGAATATCTTAGACTCTTCTAGAATAGGACTTTAGTGTATATTTTTACAACTTAGGGGTGTAACTTGGGTAGCAAGTTAGGAAGTAAGGGACTAAATGGAAAATAAATGGGGACTAGGATAGAAAACTGAAAATCTGAAGTTGCACCTCTGGGTGCGTATAAAATGGCACTCACATGCCTTGAATAGCAAGTTTTCATCCTCAAAAATTCCCTCAAAAAAAAAAATTCCATTCTCTGCAAATCTGAGTTTCCAAGTTTGAATTTCAAATCCAAATTCTAGATCTAGCTCTTTAAAAAACCAAAAACAACAAAAAAAATCTTCAAAAAATAAAAAAAATACTATTCTACTGAAAAGATTTAGGTTAATTTCGATTTCCAGTTAATCAATCCACATCTTCTAGTTTACAGGCTGACGACTGAGGTTTTAGAGGTTTACAAGACTGATTTCGAGTGATTTTGAGTCCAATTAAGCTAGTTTGAGTTAAATTTTGTTTGGTGGAAGTTTCAGAGGTGTTTTTGTGTTCATCTTCAAGTTTATTTGAGTTATTTTGGTGCCGTTCTAGGTGATATATTAGTCCTGTTTGATTTTTGAACATTTCTGGACTTCTGTATCTATTCATGGGTTGTTCGTTACTCAATATTGCTGGAAATTATTTATTACTGCTGCTGCTCCTTATTGTCTTAGCTGACCTCTTCTCCTTCATTACTATTCTATTTTCAGGTATTTTCTCATGCTCAAGTGATGTTGAATATTACCTTCACCGGTAAACAACAAATTTGAAGTATAAATGATAGAGAAATGCATGCTTACACCTGAACTCTTACTGCTATGGCTTAGTTTAGAAATTTCATATGATTGATTCATTTGCACCAGAATTTTAGTTGTATTAATGAGACTATAGACTGTACCTGGACTGTTATGGACTGTTTCAGCTTGTGACTGTTTAGTTGTAGCCTCAATATAATTAGCACTTGCTTAGTTTAGTGTTATCTTTGTTTAAATTAAAAATCAGAAACAGTTTGGAGTTGTAGTTGATTTCGAAATCAGTGTGTGATGGCCACATCAAGTCTAATTACATGGAATTCACTGTTGCAATGTAAGTGTTAGTAATTTTAGGTTAATAGCTCATATCAGTAGTTATTGGAATTAAACATGCATCATTGATTGGCTTGATTTGGATTAATTACCCTGTTCATTATTTGAATTAATTAACCCGTTTGTGTTAGAATAGTCATTTGAGATTTATGTTATGAACTATGATTGTCAAATTCCATCCATATTTATAAGTTTGTTTTGCACCTTTAATGGTATTCGGGAGCTCACCAATAGCCAAATGGTTAAAGTAATCTGAGCCTTGGTCTGGAATTCAAATGGTTATTATCTTGTTAATTTGAATAGAAACAACGTGGTTTAATTTCAGTAAGCATTTACTCCAATTGAATTGAGGCTTCGTTTGATCCTACCATCAGCCTGTTCCTGGCAGTTTGGGCTTTGACACCCCAACAGGCGGCCCAGGTCCTGTTTTGATTATGAGTTCGTTTGGATCTGGGCCCAAGCCTGTGACTGGTCAGCCTTGCTGTGTATATCTAGGTTGTGGTGTCTCTATATAGGCCATTTTCAAGGCCCAAAGGGGATTGAAGGTTGGAATGTATTGAGTTCATGGACCCAAATGTAGTAATCCTTAAATAATGTTAATTAATTAGGATTTCTTCTTCATTTTAGAGACAAAAATAGAAATAGAAAATCTTAGTTTGCTTTGGGTTAGCCTTTAAATAATACAAGCGATACGAGCCTTGCCAAATTGTAGGGCCCTCATTAAATGCTTAATTAAATACTTAGCATTTGGAGCGTGCCGTTTAGCGAATTTCACGGCCCTTCGCAAAGTTTAAAAGACGTTAGTCTCTTTAGGCGCGTTTTAATAATTTTACCTTCCTAAATACGGGTGCGCATTTCATGCGACCCAAATCCAAATTGAAAAACGTTGAATAAGAATGTGTCGAGGATCCGGGTGCATTTCATGTGATGTGATCCGAAAACACATTTTTAAACGACGTTCACTTTCGTAAAAAAATAATTAAAAAGCGGTGAATAATTATAAAATATCACTAAGGTTGGAGCATGTATAAAGATCAAATTTTAGCCATTTATAATAATTTAAGCGACCGTGCTAGAACCACGGGATTCGGGGGTGCCTAACACCTTCCCTCGGGTCAACAAAATTCCTTATTCAGAAGTTCTGGTTCGCAGACTCCAACTGGGAAGTCGAAATTTTTCTCGATTTGGGATTCAAGTTAAACCGGTGACTTAGGACACCAAAAGCCAATCCTATCCCAAGTGGCAACTCTAAACAAATAAATAATCCCATTTCGAATGATATCACTTTAAGTGGAAAAACTCCCTTATACATTATCCTTCAGGGTAGGTGTGTAAAAAAGGAGGTGTGACAGCTCCTATCTATGTTGAAACCCTTCCACAATACACAACACACCAGAGTCTGATGTCAAAGACTCTCTCATCAAAAACCTGGCAGCCGAGCTCAAGAAATTGACTAGCCGAGTCCAGGGCGTTGAAGGAAACAAAGGCATTAAAGGGCTGAATTATGAGGATCTTTGCATTCAGCCAGACGTCGAATTTCCCGAGGGATACAAACCTCCCAAGTTCGAAATGTTTGACGGTTCGGGGGATCCCAGAGTCCATCTAAGGACATACTGTGATAAGCTGGTCGGCGTAGGAAGAGATGAGAAGATTCGCATGAAACTCTTCATGAGAAGTTTGAAAGGCGATGCGCTGTCTTGGTACATTAGCCAAGTTCCCAAGAAGTGGCTAAGCTGGGTTGGAATGGCGTTCGATTTCATGGACAGGTTCAGGTTTAATACAGAAAATGCAGCAGATATCTTCTACATCCAGAATCTGAAAAAGAAACCCACTGAGACATTCCGCGAGTATGCTACTCGATGGAGATCCGAGGCTGCTAAGGTCAGGCCGGCCTTAGAAGAAGAACAGATGAACCGATTTTTCGTCCTAGCTCAAGATCCGCAGTAGTATGAGAGGTTAATGTTGATAGAGGGCCAGAAATTCTCCGATATCATCAAGCTAGGAGAAAGGATAGAGGAAGGCATTAAGAGCAGTATGGTCACTAATTTTGAAGCACTGCAAGCTACCAACAAAGCCCTACAATCTGGTGGCGTGTCCAAGAAAAAGGACGTGAGTGTCCTGATGGTTGCACAGAGAACCAAGTCCCCAATAAAATACCAAGCCTACCCGGTACCCCCTCTCACATACCAGCCTATCCCCAATTACTAAGCACCTCTGCCCTCTTACAAAATTCCTGCTTACCAATCATCCCCCTCCCCCACATATCAACCTACCTCACCAAGATATTCCCAAACTGCACCCATCTACCAAGTCTATAATGCTCACTATCATTCACCTCCCACCCGCCAAAACTTCCCCAAGCCACGCCCTAACTTCGACCGTAGACCTCCCAAGCAATACACCGCCATCGCCGAGCCAATCGTCCAACTATATGAAAGGCTCAAAGTAGCTGGTTACGTCACCCCAATCCCCGTCATAACTCCTGAAAATCCTTCTCAATGGGTCAATCCAAATAAAACATGTGCATACCATTCTGGCATGAAAGGGCATACCATTGACGAGTGCAGATCTCTGAAAGACAAAATCCAAGCTCTATTTGACAACAAAATCATCGTGGTGAAGGAACCTACTCCTAATGTTCACAATAATCCTTTGCCTGATCATAAGGGTGGTGGTGTGCATATGATCAAAGTAGAAGATGATTGGGACCCTAAAGGGTCAATTGGATTTATTGCCGAAGGTGACGAGCCCAAGAAACCAATAGTCACACTAAATCCAATCGTAGTCCAGATCCAGCCCTCTGGGGATACTGAAGTAAACATGTCCGTGCCTCTCGAGTTTGAAACACCGTCATCCATAAAGACTGCAGAGCCAATTGAGGTAGAGTTTGGGTCTCCAAAAGCACCTGCACCATTCGAAGTTGTTGTGTTGCCTCCCAAAATGAGAGTGCCCATTCCTGTGGCAATGTCAGCCATAATGCCATTCCATACACAGGCCATTCCTTGGGATTACACCATCGAGGCAAGAAGGAAGGAAAGACTAGGTCTGGAGAAGCATTGCAGCACAGGGTATGACCAGGACTAGCAGAATTTATACTTCTGAGCACTTAGTTGAATCAAGTAAGCAGGCCTCTGGACGGCCTATTAAAACTGGGCCCAATGATCTCTGGAGGAAGATACAGGCAAAAGAATACTCAGTTGTCGACCAATTAAATAAAATACCAGCACAGATCTCCATTCTAGCTCTACTGCAAAGCTCCGAGACATACAAGAATGCCCTGATGAAGATACTGAGCGAGGCATACGTACATAGCAATATAACTGGAGGAGAGATGGCAAACATGGTCGGCAGGTATTGGAGAGTCATAAAATCACTTTCCATGAGGATGAGTTGCCCCCTGAAGGTTTAGGCCACAACAAATCATTGCACATCACTGTGCAATGCGAGGACTATTTCATCACTAGGACTTTGATTGATGGAGGGTCCAGCCTCAACATTTGTCTACTGGTGACCCTCAGAACATTAGGGGAGAGTCTGCATGAAATCAAGGATGGGGCTATCAACGTCAAAGCTTTTGATGGCTCCCAAAGGTCCACTATTGGGGAAATCAGTTTATGTTTGCAAATGGGGCCAACTTGGTTCGATGTTGATTTTCAAGTAATAAACATCCCAACATCCTACAACTTACTACTAGGACGACCTTGGATCCACGTCGCTGGAGCCGTAGCCTCAACCCTGCACCAGGCAGTAAAGTTCGAGTGGAATCACCAAGAGGTGATTATTCATGGTGACGGGAGTAACCCCATATACAGTCATCAAACCATCCCAGCAATTGAAGAAAGAAGGAAACTAGGAGGAGAAACCTACCACTAGCTTGAGCGAGTCAACGCCGTGGACAAAGATAAGTGGTGGGATAACAATATAGAGAGTATACTAAACTGGAGCGGGTATGAACCAGGTAAAGGGCTCGGCAAGAACCTCCAGGGAATCACCAAGCCTATCAAACTGAAGAAGCATGGCAACACTTTTGGGTCAGGGTATGGATACACTGTGTAAGAATTCAGGAACTGGTTGCCACTATGGCGCGGCCCTTACTATCCGCCGGAGCACTCGATACCCCTCCTGGAGCAGACTTTCCATCCAGCAGATGTCCTATATGGGTCAGAGGAAGATGAAACATTGGCCGCAATGAAGAACCTATTTTGGGAAGATGACGATATGGACTGTCATGTCATTCTCGAGGTGGAAGGGGAGGAAGGCCCTTCCATACAGGCAGTGAGCCGAGGGGAGCGCCTCAACAATTGGTCCATCAGAACCACCAAGGCCCGGAGAGCATCGGGGTAGCAAGGCTGAACAAAGCATTATGCATTATTTTTACTTTTCGCTAGTTGATTTCCCTTTAGTATTATCTTTAAATTTTGAAAAAAGCCCCGATGTTCAAAACAATTTTGGAATTTATCAAAGCATTTTAGTTTCTTATATTTGTCTCGCTCTTATTATTTTTCTCTGTCATTTATTTTACTTTTACACAACATTGCTATTACTTATCTTGATGAACCGATGAATGTGGCATGCGATGAGATAACACAACAAATGGATATAGACTCAGAAGAGGATGAGATTCCAGAAGAGGTCATTAAAGAGGTCGAAGACTTTGAGAATAGAGCTAAGTCTAACCTGGACGAAACCGAGGTCGTCAACCTGGGGGATATAGAGAATGTCAAGGAAACGCGCATCAATGTTCACCTGTCACCTGAGGACATATTTGCCTGGTCATATGGTGATATGACCGGCCTCGGTACATCTATTGTAGATCACAAACTGCCAACAGATCTGACGTGTCCGCCGGTAAAGTAGAAGCTCAGAAAGTTCAAGCCAGACATGAGTCTGAAAATCAAGGAAGAAGTCACCAAGCAAGTCAAAGCCAAAGTCCTCATGGTAGTGGAGTACCCGACATGGTTAGCCAACATTGCGCCGGTGCCAAAGAAGGATGGGAAGGTCAGAGTCTGTGTCGACTACCGGGACCTCAACTGGGCCAGTCCAAAAGATGACTTCCCATTGTCGAACATACACATCCTGATCGACAAATGCACCAAGCACGAGCTATAGTCATTCGTCGATTGTTTTGCTGGGTACCATCAGATATGGATGGACAAAGAAGACACGAAGAAAACAGCTTTCATTACGCCATGGGGAATGAATTGTTACAAGATGATGCAGTTTGGATTAAAGAATGCTGGGGCCACCTACATGAGGGCCATGACTACTATTTTCCATGACATGATACACAAAGAGATCGACGTGTATGTAGATGATGTCATCATTAAATCCAAGAAAGCCACTGACCACATGGAGGATTTAAGAAAGTTCTTCAACAGATTGAGAAGGTATAACTTGAAACTGAATCCTGCCAAGTGTGTATTTGGGGTTCCAGCAGGAAAACTGCTTGGGTTCATCGTAAGTCGACGGGAAATAGAACTCGACCCATCAAAGGTCAAAGCCATACAAGAATTACCACCTCCAAAGAACAAGAAAGAGGTTATGAGTTTCTTAGGGAGACTCAACTGCATCAGCCGGTTCAAAGCCCAGTCCACTGTCATTTGTGAACCAATCTTTAAGATGTTGAAAAAGGACGCCGCCACTAAATGAACTGATGATTGTCAAAAGGCCTTCGACAAAATCAAGGAATATCTGTCAATGCCGCCAGTTCTGGTCCCGCCCAAACCAGGTAGACCGATATTGCTCTACCTTGCGGTACTGGATGGAGCATTCGGCTATGTTTTAGGACAACATGATGAAACGGGGAGAAAGGAGCAAGCCATCTACTATCTCAGCAAGAAGTTAAGTTCACCCGTACAAGGCCCGGTATTCCCTGCTAGAATGCACCTGTTGTGCTCTGACTTGGGTAGCTCAAAAGTCGAGGCATTATTTCTGTGCCTATACTACTTATCTCATACCAAGGATGGATCCACTGAAGTACATCTTTCAGAAGCCCATGCCCATGGGAAAGCTAGCCAAATGGCAAATCCTGCTGAGTAAGTTTGATATTGTCTACGTGACTTAGAAAGCAATTAAAAGAAAGGCACTAGCCGATCACCTTGCCAAAAACCCCATGGGCGGAGAATACGAGCCTCTAAAGATGTATTTTCCCGATGAGGAGGTTTATTTCATATGAGAAGACATCGCAGAATCCTATGATGTCTGGAGAATGTTTTTCGACGAAGCGGCAAACTTTAAAGGAGTTGGCATAGGAGCAGTTCTAGTATCAGAAATAGTTCAGCATTATCCGGTGTTTGCCAAACTCAGGTTCCCCTGCACCAACAATATGGCCGAGTACAAAGCCTGCATCTTGGGGCTTAAGCTAGCCATTGACATGAACGTTTAGGAGTTACTAGTGATCGGGGATTTTGACTTGCTCATACATCAGGTTCGGGAAGAATGGGCAACCAAGAACTCCAAGATATTCTCATATTTGCATCAAGTACAGAATTGAGGAAGAGGTTTACAAAGATAGAATTCTGGCATGTTCCCAGAGTACAGAATGAGTTCGTCGATGCATTGGCCACTCTATCATCCATGATTCAACATCCGGATAAAAACTTCATTGATCCCATCCCACTAAAAATCAAGGATCAACCCGCCTACTGTGCTCATGTCGAGGAAGAAGCACATGGAAAACCATGGTTTCACGACATTAAGAAGTTTTTATTAACAGGAGAGTATCCAGAATTTGCAAACACTACTCAAAAGCGCACAATGCGGAGGTTATCCAATCACTTCTTTCACAGCGGAGGAATCCTGTACAGGAGGACTCCCGATTTGGGACTACTAAGATGTGTCGAAGCAAAGGAAGCATCTAGGTTGATAGAAGAAGTTCATGCAGGGACCTGTGGTCCGCATATGAATGGTTTTGTCTTAGCCAAGAAAATACTCCGAGCTGGTTATTTCTGGATGACTATGGAGACAGACTGCATCCAGTATGTTCGAAAATGTCATTGTTGCCAAATCCATGCAGACATGATAAAGGTGCCTCCTAACGAGCTCAATGCAACAAGCTCACCATGGTCGTTCGCCGCTTGGGGAATGGACGTCATCAGACCTATCAAGCCTGCCACATCAAACGGGCACAGGTTCATTCTAATGGCAATTGATTACTTCACCAAATGGATTGAAGCAGCATCGTATAAGGCAGTGACCAAGAAGGTCGTGGCAAAATTTTTCTGCGATCGTATAATTTGCCGATTCGGCGTCCCAAAGTCAATCATCACTGATAATGGTTCCAATCTCAACAGCGATCTGATGAAAGCAATGTGTGAAACCTTCAGGATCAAGCACAAGAATCTACAGCCTACAGATCTCAGATGAATGGAGCTGTAGAAGCAGCCAACAAGAACATCAAAAAGATACCAAGGAAAATGATAGAAAAATACAAGCAGTGGCATGAGAAACTATCATTTGCTCTATTGGGATACCGTACCACCGTTCGCCCATCAACTGGGGTGACTCCTTATATGTTGGTTTACGGTACCGAGGCAGTCATCCCAGCCGAAGTAGAGATTCCCTCCCCGAGAATTATGCAGGAAGCAGAACTTGAAAATGCATAATGGGTAAAGAGTCGCTATGAACAATTAGCCCTTATAGACGAGAAAAGACTGAATGCAGTTTGCCATGGTCAGCTTTATCAGAATAGAATGACCAGAGCATTCAACAAGAGAGTCAGGCCAAGACAGTTCGTGCCAGGGCAGTTAGTACTGAAGAAGATTTTTCCCCACCAAGACGAAGCCAAAGGAAAGTTCTCTCCTAAATGGCAAGGTCCGTACAAGGTTCACCGGGTTCAAACCGGAGGAGCCCTCATACTCGCAGAAATGGATGGAGAAGGTTGGCCAAAGCCAATCAACTCAGATGCAGTCAAGCATTAATATGTGTAATCTTTATGTTTTCTTATATGATGTATTTGAACTACGCCTGACCTGATTCCCGTTTAAGAGGGGATACATAGGCAGCGCTATGGGTTCAGTCACAATTCAACAAAATTTTCATTTCCCCCGACATTGGAATTGGGGAAGAATTTTGAGGAGGACCCTCAAAATTCCAAAGTTGATTTTCAGCCATCCGTCGCACGCAGCCGTCAGAGGCACCAGCCCAGTAAATTGAGGCAGAATTTTGAGGAGGACTCTCAAAATTCCGGAGCAAAAGAGGTTGCAATATCTTGAACCACGTCACAGTCGTCGGTTCTTCTAAATAGAAAATCATTTTGTTTGTTATCTATTATGTATTTACATCATATTTTTATCATATTTTACTAAATCATGCATGGCTACTATCAAATTGCTTTGTTTAGCGATGCTACCCCCAATGAAAATGAGCCGAGTAGGACGAGCGCAGTCAATGGGAAAACGAACTAACCTTCCCCCTTGACAAAACTCACAATCTTTCTTTGAATGCAGGAACCCCAAAAACATACAATCATCGGATACGATTACAAACTAACATTTTTCAGGAATACAATTCTCAGGATCATCACCCATTTTCAAGCGCTATTCGCACACAACATCCCCAGCAACCACAGGGAGAATCAAGTATCAGCTATCATCTATCAGCTAAGAGATTTCGTTACTCTTCACCTTTATTTCTGCATTGCATAAGGCTGCCTTTCTGCCTTCCGAGACTAAGCATTGTCTCCATATGCATTTTCTTGCATTGCATAAGGCTACTTTTCTGCCTTCCGAGACTAAGCATTGTCTCCATCTGTATTTTCTTGCATTGCATAAGGCTACTTTTCTGCCTTCCGAGTCTAAGCATTATCTCCATCTGCATTTTCTTGCATTGCATAAGGCTACCTTTCTGCCTTCCGAGACTAAGCACTATCTCCATCCTGAATTTTCTTTCATTGTATAAGGCTACCTTTCTGCCTTCCGAGACTAAGCAGTGTCTCCATCCTGCATTTTCTTGCATTGAATAAGGCTACTTTTCTGCCTTTCGAGACTAAGCACTGTCTCCATCTTGCATTTTCTTACTTTGCATAAGGCTACCTTTCTACCTTCTGAGACTAAGCACTGTCTCCATCCTGCATGGCTGAAATATCGCCAACTTCATTTAAATCTCTATATCTGCTGAAAGATCGCCATTTATATTTAAATCTTTACGTAGGCTGAAAGATCGCCAGTTTTATTTAAATCCTACATGGCTGAAATATCACCAACTTCATTTAAATCTCTATATCGGCTGAAAGATCGCCATTTATATTTAAATCTTTACGTCGATTGAAAGATCGCCAGTTTTATTTAAATCCTGCATGGCTGAAATATCGCCAACTTCATTTAAATCTCTATATCGGCTGAAAGATCGCCATTTATATTTAAATCTTTGCCGGCTGAAATATCGCCAACTTTATTTAATCCTGCATGGCTGAAATATCGCCAACTTTATTTAAATCCCTATGTCGGCTGAAAGATCGCCATTTATATTTATGCTCTACATCGGCTGAAATACTGCCAAATCTTGCATTTCATGGGCTGAAATACCGCCAAACCATCCAAGGGTGTCATTGTTCGGAGGCACCATTTTCATAGCCCGAGGATCCCGCTTTATATTCTGCACATAATTATTCAAAGGCATCATGGTTCGGAGGCACTATCATCATAGCCCGATAGTATCATTTCATAGCCTGCAAATCCTTTATTATGCGCTTCACGGCCCAGGACGTCATGGTCTGAGGACATCATCCTAACCGTCCAAAGACAGCATTCATGGTCCAACGGGAACTTGCATCACGTTTAAATTCTGCACGATATGCTTGTATTACTCAATTGCAGGTACGTCAGCTCCCAATGGACATTACAACAGGAGCAATCTCACTTCGGTTCTCGCAATCCATCAGTCCCTGACCACCCTTTCTAACCTAAATATTGCGTCCGTCTCTTCAAAAACCTCCATCGGTATACTCCATCGATGTACCCCGAGCTACATATGACCTGATTCCTGTAAAACTAGGGATATGTAGGCAGCTCAGAAACCAGAGCTCGGTCAAAACCTTTGCAAGTCGTCTCTCTCGGTTAAAATTAGTCATCATATCTTTACCCGACAACTCTTTCATCCTTCCCGGGTAAAAAGGGGCAGCTGTTGATACCCAAGTTTTCCCTATGTATTTTATATACTCAAAATATTCTCAAAATAGTATGTACATGCATATATAAGCATGCCCAAGAGTTTTGGTATCTTTCCCTTATTTTAAAGGTTTTTAAAATTAATTTATTGCCTATTTTAATAGTACAAATTTCAATAATTACTTCCAGACTATCATTTTTTGATGAATACTTTATTTTTTATTTCATATTTACACCAAGATATAATTAATGTGATTTTTTTCACATTTTTATAAAATTTATTTGGTATTTTAAAGGCTAAATTGCTATAATTGCAATTATAGCCTATTTTCTGATTAACAGTCTTTTGCAATTAAAAAATTGCTCCCAGTACTTTTAATTAATATTTATATTATTATTAATCAATTTATTACTTTTAACTGGTTTTGGAAATTATTTAAACTATTTTTAAAATAAAAAGGGAAGAAATGGCTGTTTAACATTTAGCCTCGTCTATTTCAATTATAACCCCTTTGCAATTTCAATTTTAACCACAATTGAGCCCAATCGCAACCAGCCCAAATTTTAAACTGACCCAATCCATAAAAAATCGACCGGATCCCCCCCTTTAATCTCAGCCATTGATCTAGAAGATCAACAGCTCAGATTGATTATTTCCTTTTTAATTTACAGACGACCCCTAACCCTAATTCATTTTCCCCCTTCAGCCGCCCTTGAATTCCCAAATTCTCTCAAGGCTCCCCGAAACCCTAGCCTCCCCTACCTTGTTCCACCATGTTTTCACCGGCGTCCATGACTTCTCAGGCCATGGACAGCCTATACCCACCTCCTATGGCTCCTGCATGCCTGTTGTTCGAAGGATCGAGGCCAGACCTTAAGGGTCTTCACCCAGGCCTTCACTGATTCGAAGATTCCAGCCATGTCTGGCCTTGCTCCGGGGGCTCTTGGTCTTTTGAGCCTATTTATGACATTATCCGACTTAGATCGGGTATTTTCGAAGCCTTTCTCATCTCTAGGGTTCATCTGGAACCTTAAATATCGAGGTTCTCTCCAATTATTTTAGATCTGTTACATGTTTGCACTGTTTCTTAAGTTTCTTAAACTTTTTTTTCCGATTTTCTTTCAAAAAAAGCACTTCTTTTCGATTAGGGTTCCTGGAAAGTTCTTAAAATGTTTCTGACTCTTCTTCTTCTCTTTTTCTTGGTGTGAATCGATCCCTGCTATGTTCTTACTGGCTCTTTTTGACTCACATGCCTTTCGTGTGTTCTTATATTTGCCTTGTTATGAATTTTTTTTATTATGCTCCGTTCAATCTCATACTGGTTTTTCACCATGCTCTCACATGTCTGTCTTATGTGTTCCTCTACTGTATTTTCCTACTGAGTTTTGATCCTTTGTTTGCCTTTATCGGACTTCGCCTGGATTCTTTCTAGATGTGTTTCATTGACTGTTTCTTTAAGTTTACACTACCTGAACTCATTTAATTTTCAGGCTTTCTTGAAACTTGTTTCCTGTACTGGTTCCCATGTTCTACTTGCTATAGTGCTTGTATGCTTCTCATGAGACTCTGAAAAGTTCTCTGAGCTTATCTCGATAGTTTGCCTCTTCATATCTGTATCAAATTCAAGTTTAAAAACCCTAGGATTTGGGGGTTTTCTTAGGCTAAATTTGGTTTTATGTTTGGACAAGGGTTCTACTTTGAAACCTTGAACTCTCAGACTCACTTCGAGTTTATGAATTGAATTTGAACCTTTTTTCTGCGTTTGTGATTTTGAAACCCTCTTGCTTGACATGTCTATGTGTTTTATACGAGAGCTTCTCTTTCAAAGGTCTTGCCAACTGTTAACTGATTTGGAATTCCTTTAATGTTGCTTATTTGATTGTTACTGATTTTTCCCTAAATTAAAACTTTCCTTTTACCTCTTTTCTGACTCGAGCAAGGCTTTCAATGGGATTCTTTACTGGTTATTTTACTGATTCGCTTTCCTTGTTTTACAAATCAAGTACCACAATGTATTTAACCTTATTTGTCTACCTTGCACGAGGTATTTACTCGATTTCCTTCCTTAAATAACTTCTGCCTATTACCGTTTGAATTTAGACTCCTTAATTAAAGGAAGTCCATAGGCTGATTGATTTTAATTGGTACATAGTTCCTTAATTATTACTAAACTATGATTCTTGCCTTATTTGCTACACCTGTTTGCAATTATAAATACCCTGCTCTTTCATTAATACACACATGATTTTAATCATCACAACTCTCTTCTAAAACTTACACTCTTGGTTCTTGATTGCAATTTGGCTTCCCTAAATCTACTGTTTCTTCCAACTTGCTCTTCTGAATTGGTATGGCCTACTTTTGATTCAAGCATCAAAATCCAATGTGTTTACTTACAAGCTTTTATGCCCATGCCTAATTTACTGCTTTATAGAGTTCAGTTTTAAAATAATTACTTATGTTTGGCAATCTGTTACTGCAATGAATCCCTATCCTCATTCCCCTTTATGTGCTTGGGCTGTAGTTTAAGACATGGCAACATACAAAGTTGTTGTCATGGATTAAGACTGGGTCCTTTGGATCCCAACCTCTTTCAATATCCCATACCCCATTCCCTTATGTGTATAGAGTTAAGGTATAGCCTGGCAGCCTCTAAATTGCTGTCCATGGCTGAACTTGACCCTCAAAGGGTCTTAACTCTCTAATTTTTAAGCTAACAAGTTGGTTAGGGGTACGCAGTAGCCCAGGTGCTAGGCATGACCACCAGCCTGCCCTGGCTCCCCCCTAATTCCTTTTCATTGCACTTACACTTACTCCTAAGCCCTTAAGTCCTGCCCCCCTCTTGTGAGCCTTTCTTTGAGACCTTGAGTTCCCTTTGAACTTGGACACTTGAGGGCTGGCCTTTCCACACTGCACTATAATCTGTTCTGCAATAATATTTGGGGTGTAAGCACTGCCTGGAACTCTTGAAGTTCCTTGGAACTTTGACACATCCCAAATAAGAGAAGGCTTTGAAAAATCCGATCCTGGAAGTTGGTTTATCTCATATTATCAGACTTTGAGTCTGGATTAGGCAGATTAGATGTAGATGTAATCACTGATGTATTTTCATTTATTCTTTTGATTAACTTGGTCTGTCATAAGCTTTGTAATGAACCTTGTAATAACTACTGGGGTATAGTGAAAAGGGATGGGATAGAATGCATGCCAAAGGGGTAGATACCATGCCTATAGGGTGTATACTTTCTCAATTCTGCATTTTCACGTAGATACCATGCCTATAGGGTATATATTCTCTCAATTCTGCATTTCACGTAGAAAACATGTCTATAGGATTAATACTTTAAAATGCTGCATTCTTCACATAGATACCATGCTCATAGGTTTTCTGTACTTCGCAATATATACCATGTCACTAAATCACTGCTAAAATTCTGCACATCACGTAGATAATATGCCTATAGGATTTTTCCTGCATTTTTGCACGTGCATTTGTCATTAAGCAATTCCACTTATATGACCTAAAATAAACCAATCATATCAATGACCTGCTTAGAAGATCTCTGCATAACAAAATTCGTAACACCTATAAAGCATGCCTATAGGAGTAATCATTAAAATCTAAAATTTCCCACTCATCTTTAAAATCAGTAGTAATTCGTTTAAAGTGCTCACAGAACTTATGATACTATAGCTTAAATAATTTTTTTTGCAATCAGTTCATTCTTCCTCCATCTTTGAACTAATAGATATCATGCATATAGACCCTATTTAACGCAGATAGATAGTTAGATAATTAATCAATCGTCAGTTTTTCTACAACTACATCTAAGCAGGACTAATTCGGACTCCCTATCTGGAAAATATGTGGTAGATCAATTCTTCCTACACTATTTTTAATCAAGGACCTAAACAGTATGTGTGAGACGTGCTAAACAATTCGTTTCTCTAAATGAGGAGGCCTACTTGAGCCTTTAATTGATTTATCTCCCTATTAAGTGTATTATGTGTTTTTGATTGTCGCCTTAGAATTTTATCCTTTTAAACCTCTGAAAAGCCAAGCTTCCTCCCTTTAGGATTAGTAGTCCTAAAAGCCTCTAGGACTGATAGGTGGGACGGGTAATAGCATGTTGTAGGTAGCGATACCATTCCGCGATTAATGCCTTAACGGGGTGGGAGGGGTAGACATGGAGATGATGATCACACGATAACACTATGCGTACGATTGGTTACCGGTGTTGTGTGGATGATCCATGTGATTTATAAACTTAGGACCCCTTTCCTTATGTTACTTCGTTTAGTATCAATAAATTCTGTCTTTTCAATTACCCAAAACTCCCCTTTAATTTTTTCACTACATTATTCATTTTCCTTCTAACCTTTTTCTTCTTTGTTTATTTAATGTCTTGACTAATTCTTGCACTTAGACTCTCCTTCAAACAAATTATAGATTCCAACATGCTTGTTTGCAACCCTTATGTGTAAATTTATTTGTATACTTATTTATATTAAAGTCACAACATAGCATGGTCGGGAACCACACTAGTGGATCTTGAGGGGTGCCTAACACCTTCCCCTCGAGATAATTTCTAGTCCTCCACCGAACTCTGGTTTTCAAATTTAAAACCCTTAGTGTCCTAATCCACTTAATCATTAGGTGGCGAATCTTCAATTCCAAAAACCCAATTCCCAAACGGGAATAGAGTTGTCTTCCCAAATGTCGTAAACCCGATTTTGCTTTAGAAAAAGGGGGCGTCGACAATGCCACTTGTCCGGTCAACGCAGATAGCTCCGCCTCCAACTCCTTTATACGCCCGCTACCTTAAGCTCAGATGCCTCCTTCTCCTTGGTCCGCTCCGACCTACAGACACGGAGGGCATCTTCCAAAATCGCCGCTTCAGAAATAATAGTCGCCAGTATATCGGTACTCACTCTCAACTCACCATTGAGCTCATTGATCTCCGCCGCCTTCATACACAACTCGGCAGTTAAATTGGATATCTTTGCTTGTAGGTCGGTGTTCTCAGCTATCACCTCTCAACTTAACTCGAGATCATCTTTATTCATCTTAAGGGACACATCGAGTTCAATGTTGCGGGCGACGACCTTCATAATATCCTCGTCTCACTCTCTCAACTCCTTCACCTTGCGCGTGATCCTCCCTCTGTTAAGCCCTTCATGGAACATTTGAAAGTCAGGGTCCTAATTGTAGATGTCGGCTATCGCTCGATGCTAGGTGGGATATTCTTGATATTTAGAAGACATCTTCCTGTAGATGGTCGTCCTCTTCCTTTCCCAGCATTCACGATCCATGATAAGGGTCTAGCACAATAAGAAAAAGTTAAACAAAAAGACAGGCCAAAAATAACAGCGCAAACCCAACGACGAAAAGGAAGAGAAAGACATCTACCCGCAAGGCCATACCGGTGATGTTCCGAGACAACTCCATGTCGCTCATCGCTCTAAGCACCTATCTCTCGAGGGCAGCACATAAAGGGGTTAAAAGCAGATGCCACTTGATCACAGTTCGACAATAAGTTGTAGTCCACAGGGACAACTATATGCCGATCAGAAACCTCCACTTTGACCTCCACATGAGTATGGCATTCTAAAAACTCACGAACATCCCTCGGGTCGACATCGAAACCCGAGCCTTCGCCCTCGATGCGTAGGACCCCTGAAACATTAGACGATATGCCACTCTCAACGGAGCGCACGGAACCACCTCCTGCCCCTTCCGTTTGGGGAGACCTTCCCGCCAGAATAGCATCGGCCATAAACGTGGGCGCAGGCTCTGTCTGCAACGCACCCATCCTACTTTTACCAGTGTCCACGGCCACATACTTCCCAAGCTCCACTCCCCTCCTTTTCCTCAGTAACGACTCGTCCCCATTAGAGGATTCGTCCACAAGGTGATGGATCGGTACGGAAGACGCTTCTTCCCTTATGAGCATATCGCGAGAAGGATCTCCCATCTATATTGGTTGAGTATGACCCTCTCGGATGGATTCACTCAAAGTAAATTGCATTCCTGTAGCAGCGACAACATGTCGAGATGCAGAGACTAGAACCCTCCACTTAGAAGCTCCTCGACCTGTCATCGTAAAAAGTCATATCAATAAACAATGATATACAGTCAATGAGTGATACAGGGGAAGACACTTACCAGATGAAACTCTCAGCCCAAAGTGATACACCTCGACATTCACCTACTTCATCTAGACCATTCACAAGAAGCCAAGCAAAGGAGTTGCAAGACCTTAGATTGTTGATTATGAAGCTTGAAGCATCTGAAGGAGTTTTAGAGAAGTCTCATACACATTACAATGTGTTCCAATAGTTTGAAGACCAAGAATTGAGGAAAGAGGATGAACTTGGAATAGTTTCTACCCAAAGTGGCTAATTTGCATTATAAGTCACTCTTTAGGGCTATTTTAGGAATTCCTTGTACCTAAAATAGCAATAGTATAAATAGCTAAGAATTAGTGCCTTTAGAATTAGACTTGATGAATGATAAAACTTAAAGACATGCAAGTCTCACACTCTTTCCTTATCTTTTAATTAATATGTTTATGCCTTTAATTCCTTTATTGCTTTGTTTATGCTTTCATTAGTGCTAAATTAGTCTTAGTTGGTGAGCAATTAGTAGTGAATGCTTAATTGCATGATTACTTTATCGAGGTTTTCAAGAGTTGCCAATCTCTTGAGGGTTTTTTTAGCTTATGTTTAAGATTGATTGAGTTCATAGAGGTAATTAGGCTTCAGAGCCTAATTGTTTCTTGTTCTTCCAATCACTTGTAGGTCTAGCTCTTATTGTTGATTCCGCGTATTTTGTCATATCCGTGTTTTGATTCATAGTTCATATCATGAAGTGTTTCATGATAGTGGGCCGGTCTCGAGTCTCCGCTGTATGGGGCAGCAGATGGGCTACCCAATCCCTTATACCTACAATAGGGTGAGGTGGACGCCTCATAGCTACAAACAAACAATAAGGCAAATGAAGAAGAAAAGAAAGAGTAAAACAAGTGGCGACACTTATAGTTATCGTTCCATCACTCCGGGAACCTAGCGGGGTCAGACACGGTGTGTGCGGTTCTGACGAAGAAGTACTTGTGCCAAAATTTATGAGCCGCTCGGTCGTCAGTCCCAACCACCAGCCCTTTTGTCCCACGGTGCCTCAAATGCACCATAGTACCCCAATGAAAGCTGGGTGAAAACAAGTGCAGAAGGTGGTGAACGGTAACCTCGCACCCCGCCAACTCCGCATATTTTGTCAACAACAGGAGTATTTTAAGCGTATACGGAGAAAATTGTGCCGGGTAAACCTGATAGAATCGATAGAATTCTTCCGCTAATAGAAGAAGGGGGAAGGAATGACCAATTATGAAGGGATACTCATAAAAAGCACAGTACCCAGGCCTATGGACTTCCACGATATCCCTTCCCGCTGGAACCATATCAACATGGGCAGGAGTATTTTAAGCGTGTACGGGGAAAATTGTGCCGGGTAAACCTGATAGAATCGATAGAATTCCTCCGCTAACAGAAGAAGGGGGAAGGAATGACCAATTATGAAGGGATACTCATAAAAAGCACAGTACCCAGGCCTATGGACTTCCACGATATCCCTTCCCGCTGGAACCATATCAACATGGGCAGGAGTATTTTAAGCGTGTACGGGGAAAATTGTGCCGGGTAAACCTGATAGAATCGATAGAATTCCTCCGCTAACAGAAGAAGGGGGAAGGAATGACCAATTATGAAGGGATACTCATAAAAAGCACAGTACCCAGGCCTATGGACTTCCACGATATCCCTTCCCGCTGGAACCATATCAACATGAGCGGGAATGTTGTATTTTACACAGAGAGCATCAATATGAACTTGCTCGGTTTCAGAGAACACAGGGATATGAGTAGGAGGAGGATCCTTAAGAAAGTCGATTCGAGACATAGGGTGTCTCGGTAGCAACTCCTCCACGGTGGGAAAGTTGTCCCCCTCCTCCACCATCATGCCCTCATCGCCAGAGGGGAGCGCCACGAACAACGCAGTGGCATCAAAAACTCCCTCACAAGATCGATGTGTTCTAGGCATCTCCTCAGTGAAAAATGTGTTAAAACAACAAAGAAAGCTAAGAACGAAGAGTGGGAGAAGAGAAAGCAGAGAAATTGTTGGAGCAAACACGGGGGAGATGAGAAAGAATAACCAGATATGAAATGGCCAAGAGTTTTTGAAAAAACAAACCCTCCACCTATTTATAGGAATGGGTGGCGCCATAATCGAAGGGGAAGGCTACAGAATGGTATCGAAATCGAAGCGACAAGCCGTCAGCCCCTGTCTCGAAAACACGCATAATGATGACGCATGTGGAAATGACGCCATTTCCTGATAAGATACACTACCCAGGGTCTTGTTGAGCATGCTAACCTCCCATGTTGGCCAAGCCATAACGCTTCGTGAAATCAAATTTCTCCGCAGGAGTTGGTGGTGTACGCTTATCGAGGACTTCCACGATATCCCTTCCCGCTGGAACCATATCAACATAGGCAGGAGTATTTTAAGCATGTACGGGGAAAATTGTGCCGGGTAAACCTGATAGAATCGATAGAATTCTTCCGCTAACAGAAGAAGGGGGAAGGAATGACCAATTATGAAGGGATACTCATAAAAAGCACAGTACCTAGGCCTATGGAATTCCACGATATCCCTTCCCGCTGGAACCATATCAACATGAGCGGGAATGTTGTATTTTACACAGAGAGCATCAATATGAACTTGCTCGGTTTCAGAGAACACAGGGATATGAGAAGGAGGAGGATCCTTAAGAAAGTCGATTCGAGACATAGGGTGTCTCGGTAGCAACTCCTCCACGGTGGGAAAGTTGTCGCCCTCCTCCACCATCATGCCCTCATCGCCAGAGGGGAGCGCCACGAACAACACAGTGGCATCAAAAACTCCCTCACAAGATCGATGTGTTTTAGGCATCTACTCAGTGAAAAATGTGTTAAAACAACAAAGAAAGCTAAGAACGAAGAGTGGGAGAAGAGAAAGCAGAGAAATTGTTGGAGCAAACACGGGGGAGATGAGAAAGAATAACCAGATATGAAATGGCCAAGAGTTTTTGAAAAAACAAACCCTCCACCTATTTATAGGAATGGGTGGCGCCATAATCGAAGGGGAAGGCTGCAGAATGGTATCGAAATCGAAGCGACAAGCTGTTAGCCCCTGTCTCGAAAACACGCATAATGATGACGCATGTGGAAATGACGCCATTTCCTGATAAGATACACCACCCAGGGTCTTGTTGAGCACGCTAACCTCCTATGTTGGCCAAGCCATAACGCTTCGTGAAATCAAATTTCTCCGCAGGAGTTGGTGGTATCCGCTTATCGAGTACTTCTACGATATCCCTTCCCGCTGGAGCCATATCAACATAGGCAGGAGTATTTTAAGCGTGTACGGGGAAAATTATGCCGGGCAAACCTGATAGAATCGATAGAATTCTTCCGCTAACAGAAGAAGGGGGAAGGAATGACCAATTATGAAGGGATACTCATAAAAAGCACAGTACCCAGGCCTATGGACTTCCATGATATCCCTTCCCGCTGGAACCATATCAACATGAGCGGGAATGTTGTATTTTACACAGAGAGCATCAATATGAACTTGCTTGGTTTCAGAGAACACAGGGATATGAGAAGGAGGAGGATCCTTAAGAAAGTCGATTCGAGACATAGGGTGTCTCGGTAGCAACTCCTCCACGGTGGGAAAGTTGTCCCCCTCTTCCACTATCATGCCCTCATCGTCAGAGGGGAGCGCCACGAACAACGCAGTGGCATCAAAAACTCCCTCACAAGATCGATGTGTTCTAGGCATCTGCTCAGTGAAAAATGTGTTAAAACAACAAAGAAAGCTAAGAACGAAGAGTGGGAGAAGAGAAAGCAGAGAAATTGTTGGAGCAAACACGGGGGAGATGAGAAAGAATAACCAGATATGAAATGGCCAAGAGTTTTTGAAAAAACAAATCCTCCACCTATTTATAGGAATGGGTGGCACCATAATCGAAGGGGAAGGCTGCAGAATGGTATCGAAATCGAAGCGACAAGCCGTCAGCCCCTGTCTCGAAAACACGCATAATGATGACGCATGTGGAAATGATGCCATTTCCTGATAAGATACACTACCCAGGGTCTTGTTGAGCACGCTAACCTCCCATGTTGGCCAAGCCATAACGCTTCGTGAAATCAAATTTCTCCGTAGAAGTTGGTGGTATCCGCTTATCGAGTACTTCTACGATATCCCTTCCCGCTGGAACCATATCAACATGGGCAGGAGTATTTTAAGCATGTACGGGGAAAATTGTGCTGGGTAAACCTGATAGAATCGATAGAATTCTTCCGCTAACAGAAGAAGGGGGAAGGAATGACCAATTATGAAGGGA